>PYAF01004216.1:1360724-1380906 GCA_007407185.1 Glycine tomentella
TATAATCAGCATATTCCTTTGGCATATCAATTAGTTATTGTGCTAGTTATTGTGTATAGGAAAGTCAATCATAATCCCTTGTAATTAGCTAGACAGGTAGCTTGATTATTGCCTAACTTGTAGCATAACAATCATGTACAACCATGTATTTATTGACACCCTTGCTAATGGAAAACTCACGGATTACACAATCTTACAAGACCATTAGTCGTGTGTCGCAAAAATCATAATTGCTTAGTTCTTAGCGACTGAATACAAATCCTAGATAATTTCATGGTATTTGACTTGACCGTTCACTGACTTGCTATATCAATACATTAATGATTGTAAAAATTGTTTAATGATCAATTCAAGTTTTCCTAAACATTGTTGTATGACATGCATAACATGCCTCCTTGCAGCCATATTAACATCCTGAAATTAAAATGTTACATCAAATTTATTGAATAATATTATAGTAGCAAGAGAATCAGCTAACAAGAAAATGAATTTATGCAAGAGAATCAATAACTTAAATGAAATTGCATATTGGAAGTTCTATGTATATTAATGTATTTTGGAGTCAATGAAAAAACACCAGAACCATTAGGGTAGTAAGAGAGTAATAATAACCTCATTTCTTAACAACACTCTCTTGGGGTCACTAGTAATTCCACTAATATACATTGTGATATATAAGTATAATTTGATTGATTGATTTCTGCCGTCTATAATTTCATTGACTCTAGTAATCAGAAAACTGCATGATTAAAGAAAAATGCAAAAGGCAAAAGAGAAATTGAATTTATCAAGGTAGTTCAATTAAGTGTCAGTCCTTTAGAGACAGAAAAAATTGTAAACCACCATATCAAATAAGTTCATTACATAAAAATAACAGTAATTTTTTTAAAAATAAACTACACTTTGAAGAAATAATAGGTAAAGAAATATGGTAATAGGGACAGATTAACAAAGGAAGCGAGCAGTAAAATAATATCTACTATCCTGAAGCAAGCAGTAAAATAATATCTAACTATCCTATGGTATCTACTATCCAATTTTAATTGGATATGCAGTGTCTTCAATAATGTTCCTTATTGATAGAGTCAAAGTAGATGTTTACATAATTTTAGTTTTCCAAGGACTTGTATCACACTCAATACTTAGTGTTAGCAAAACAAAAATTGAAAAGCAACATGTGTCAATCAATGATGTTCTTAACTTAGAAGTTACAACATTTTTATAAACTAAAATTTAAAAATTAAAATGTATGTACTAAAAATTAAAATTTGTTTACTAAAATTAAAAAACCGCGTTGATCGTTGACAATATAATTTATTAAGCATCATTAAGCATTACTTTTGATTTTTATCTGTTCTAGAATACATGTGTGGCATATTGCCGGTAGAAAGACCAAAACTCAAATAGAATGAAATTATTATTTTAAGAATTTGAGATATATTATCTAGCTAGTTTAAATGTGCAAGCATATCTTGCCGACGGAAGAAAATCTCCAAAGATGCAGCTAGATTACGTGACAAAGAGTATGAAGATCGATCATGAGGAAAAGTATCAGAATGACAAATATCTTTATTAGAAGTCAACTGTTTGATGATATTCAGTTGAGATGCCTCAATAAAGATCAGTGTGCTTTGATGCAATGAATATGCACTGTGCTTCGTATTATACACACACACACACACACACATATATATATATATATATATATATATATATATATATATATGATAAAAAGACGTAATCTCGTGGCTCGCCTTGCGTTATTCATCACTTTTTTTATCTATCATTTTCTTTGTTGATTAATTTTCTTACTTTCTTTATTCTTTAATTAAAATATATAAATATATACATTTGTTTTATATAATTAAACAATAACGTGATTAACGAGTGAAATATTTGTTTTATAACAAAAATAATATGTCAGACTAACCAATTATAAAGGGTAATAACAAAGGACAAGCCTTGAGCTATTCCACATTGTTAAGTAAGAATTTTTTATTGAAAAAATAAATTAAAATACATTTTTAAGATCTCCTTTCTTATTCGATAAAATTAGATAATATGGGTGAAAGATCAACTATGATTAACCAAGTGGTGAGGCATTGTATTAAATGTATAAAATTTTGATATACTGCTAGCATATATTAATTTTTAGGGTTAATTGATCAATAATTCAATCAATAATTAGTAATATAGGTTAGAATTAGATATATTTCTTTATTTATTTGTTTATTATCTAATTTATTATTACTTTGTTATTTATGAGTCAAAAAGAGAGGAAAAGAAGCAAAAAGAGTTGACATGAGCTCTCGACCAGCCTGCGCCATTAGCGTGAATCACCACGCAAGTAGCGCCAGCTTGTCAGGACCAACCATCATCTCGAACATCCCACGCGATTAGCATGGGACATCACACGATCAGCGCCATAGTTACACAGTCTCTTGTTTTAAATGATTTAGCACTAAAATAGCTTGGGAAAAAAAGGGATTTGTTACCCTAATAAAATATATGAACGTGGAAGAAAGAAAAGGGAGTTCCAGATAGATAGAAACAAGAGAAAAAGGAAGCTGGACAAGATCAAGAAGGACCAAGAAGGAAGATTGAAGAGAGGCCAAGATTGAGGAGTTTGAATACTCTTCCTCTACAATCTCATTAATCTGTTTTCACAACATTGTAATAGAGCTAGACATTATCATGTCTGGCTAATTCCTTTATCTTTGTAGTTAGGGCCAAGACCTAATGTTAACTCTTCTGTAATTAGATTGATTCTTATATTATTTATGCTAAATTGTTTTATTTTACTCTGTTTGAATCGATTATATTTTTGTTGGGGCTGATCATTCTAATAAAGTTCTAAGGATTAGAGTTTTGATTAAATTAAAGTGTTAAGGTCACTAAGGGATTAGGACTTAACTAGTTTATGGAAAAATACATTATTTGAACAATTAGAATAAGTAATTTAGCGATTAATCCAGGTAAAGAAGGTAGAGATCATAAGGTGGAGTGTCCTGACTACAATTATTCCTCATAAATTCCGAAACATAATCAATTTCATCTTTAATTTTAATTGCAATTTATTTCTGTTATTTTAATTTCTCCAATTCACAATACAAACTACAAACTATTTCAATTTTATTCTTTCCAACTTAAAGATAATAATTACAAATAAATTAATGTCTTAATCCTCGTACAGACGATACTTTCTTATCACTTTATTACTTGTACGATCGATATATTTACCGAATTCATAGCAAGTTTATTTTCATTATCATTATTGTACATAATATATATATATATATATATATATATATATATATATATATATATATGAGAAAGATAAAAACTTAGGAAATCCTTAAAATATAAAGGTTTTTTAAATTTTAAAAAATGTTTTATTTAGTACGAAAAATATTTTTTTTATAAGCCAAATACAATTGATAAAAAGAAAACTAACAGCACAAGAAGTACTGAATTAGGTCCCGGCCCGTTTGAAAGAGCTTATCAACATTTTATTGGAACTTATCTTATAATGTGCGTGCTTATGTAGAAGCTTTTTGAAAAGCTTATAAAAATATCTTATGGATGATCTATAAGATTTTTGAGCTTAGTTTAATAAGCTGATTTCTGTAGCTTATTGGCTATTGCTTATGCCGAGCTTGTAGTTTGAGCAACGATTTTCATTCTTCCACTTTTATTTTAGTATTTACCACCAAAAAATTCATTCCTTTGTTTATAAAAAAACACCTCATTACTATCTTTTTCTCATAACAGTCATCACTATCTTTCCTCATTACTGTTGGATATGGTTCATCTTTCGCAGTCAGATGACAACCCTTCTTGTTGGCGGGGTCAGCAGAAAGCCATCTGGGTTTCTGATTATTTGTAATATTTTACTTTTATTAGTAGTTTGGGCTAGGGCCCATGAATAGCTGCTGTTAGGGTTTCTTTTAATCCTATTTATATTCCCCTTGTAAACCATGTGACTTGTAACGAGTGGCGGTGAGGTGATTATAGTACAGACAAGCTGGACGTAGCCTACATTGAGTGAACCAGGGTAAATTACTGTGTCATATCTCTCTTCCCTATTCTCTTTTCTGTTTTTCGATTTGTGTGTGATTGTCGATTTCCAACAATTACCCGCATCTCCTTCGGTAGTTTCTCTATTGAAGGTACGTTCAATCTTCCTATCTACAACTTCTATTGTGAATTTTTATTGTAGGTTCTTTTATGTAATCCCAGTGTTATGAGTCTCGGTGCTTCCTTTGATTTAATTAACGTGCTTTTTGTGATTTCCTTCCTCATATCAAACCTGTCATATATGACAGATTAGTATATAACAGATTTATGAAGGATTAGTATGCATATTATAATATGTGCTTGAATATATAGATATGCTTGTGAATAATACATAGTATTATCATCAAGGTGAAAAGTATATATATACATTTAAATAACCCCTTTGTTTGATTACTAAATTTATATTTATCAATAGGTATACTTAAATTAATTTTTGTACTGTGATAGATTATATGCGCCTAGCATATAAGGTTCCTAAGCTTTTAAAAACAAGAAATAGAGCATTAAAGCATTGATAATTGCCCTTTATGTTGTGATTTGAGCTAATATTGTAAATTGCCAGGAATTCAAGCAAAAGTAGCAAATTAAAGAATGAATCAAGCCTGGAAGAAGAACCTGGCGCGACCAGCGCCATGGCGCCACCAGCGCCACTAGCGCGAATATGGCGCCATCATCGCCCATGACCTGTCTTCTGGCGCCATCAGTGTGGATACAACGCTACTCGCGCCATCATCTCTGGATCCTAGCGCCATCCGCGCCAAGTTGACGCCAAGAGCGCCAAGTTGGTGCCAATAACGCCCTTTGTTCTGTAAGTTGGCGCCATTAGCGCCACAAGTCGACAGAAGCAGAGTAACTTAAGCTGTCAAGGGCAAAACAGGGACTTCACAAGCTGGGTTATAAATACTCAATCCTTAGCATTGAATGGACGACTTTTGGAGGGAGAAAGTCACAAAAATAGGGTTCTAGGAGCTTGGGTGCCTTAGCTAGGGTTTTGGGGAGTTGAAGGCTCAAGTGGAGGTTTTTCTCCATCTTCTTCTCCTTGCACTTCAGCTGGGTATGCCATTTGTATCACAGCCAACCACAATGAGGTTTGACTGATTTTATATTGTAGTTAGGGCCAAGCATTGAATGTAACCTCCTTTGGATTGTATTGGATGTTATTCTTCATTTATATCAAGTTATTTCACTTTACTTGGATTGCATTTCTGTTTTTATCTTGCTGGAACTGATCACTTTAGTTGGGTATTGAAAGCTAGGGTTTACAATAGGGATGTTGGGATTCTATGCTTGGACTGGGGTAAAGTGACAAGTTTACATTGTCTAGGGATAGAGGTGTATGCTTGCAAACATTCTATGCATCACTTAATGCTTAACCTAATAAATGCTACTAAGGAATTAGGGTGTTGAAAAGGGTTAAAGGGTTAAGGTCACTAAGGGATTAGGACTTAACTATGATTATATGACGATACATGCTTTGAGTATCTTGTAATGGATGAAGATGGTAAGCCATTCACGTAAGAAGATAGGAAGCATTAGTGTGGGTTGTCCTAGCTACATTTCTTTACATATTGTTATAATCTTATTTACTTGTTGATAATAGTTAATGTTCATAATTAGCTTTTAATTTTACTTCGTACACACACAACAACAACAATTCTCAAAATTATTTTGTTCTCCAACCTATCGATACAACTTTTAATTTGATCGGTCAAACAATCCTCGTGGGAACGATACACTTTCTTATCACTTTATTACTTGAAACGATCGGTGCACTTGCCGAATTCGCAACAATAGAATAGTCTTTAAAATGACTTCGAACCAATTTCAGGGAAAAGGAAATAATAATGGAACTGAAAAATGACACAAGACTGAATGGAATGAAAAAAATAGTGATATATTTGTGAAAGTATTCATTGAGCGAGTATGAGCTAGGAATAGGCCACACACTCATTCTGATTGGCTATTGCTTATGCAGAGCAAGTATGAAGAAACTTGGGTTATCTTATGAGTATAAGCATATGAGAAACAAATGAGATATTTTAAAAAAAGATTGGCAACTGTGGACAAAACTCAAGGGAAAAGAGATTGGAGTTGGATGGGATCATATTTCACAAACTATTACAGCAAGTGAAGAATGGTGGCAACTAGGTCAAGATTAAGATTAAGGTAACTTCATATCTCAAATTTAAGCTATCTATTTGTTTGTTTATTTATTTGATGTCTTAAATATTTAGTGAATTGTTTTTTAGGAATAACCTGAAGCTACAAAGTTTAGAGGCAAGGGGCTAAGAAATTTACTTGAGATGGAGATCCTTTTTAGGATATTGTGGCCACTGGTCATAATGCATGGGCACCATCTAAGGACCTAGAACATTGAGAAAGAGTTGCACGCATCAAATGTGGAGACACAGCAAGAATGAGGATCATGATGATCAGGACTTCTAAAGTGCAATTGAACAATCATTTGGATGTTGCAAAGCTAAGTATAGAATATTAGGAATCATGCCTCAATTTTGATTGAGAACTAGCTATAACTCAAATCATTATTATTTATATGATTTTACATAATTTCATTAAAAGGAATGACACAAGCAATGAAGAATTTTGTTTATTTGATTGAAATGTTGATTTACATGATATTGTGATTGGAGATGTCAGATGGAAGGAACTAACTTAAGAAAGTAATAGACAAATGAAGCAAGTCATAGATATCATAAGAGATCGAATACCTAGAAGTATTCAACTTTATTATTTTTCATGATTTTATTAATAGATTTATTGTGAATTTTTCATTTTTAAATAGTTTTACAATATATATGAAACTTTTTTTTTTTTTAATTTTATGATTCTTATTTTTTTATGAACAAAAAATAGGTAAATGGTTATAAGTATTTTTTGGCATATAATATAATGTTGTTTTTTATTTTGTTAATTACTGTAAATAAAATATTCAATTTTAATCATATTTTGATTGTTATTCTTTTTAATTTGTAAAATCAAACAACATTTTGTAAGTGCTTATGCAACAATGCATATCCAAACACTATCTCTTCAGAATATATGACGTTTTAGAAAAAAAATTGTTTCAAAATATATGACATTTCACAAAATCAATGTTATATTAAATATTTTTTCAAGGATATCCTTAATAAATATTTAGTGAAAATAATATATAGAAAAAATAAATGAATCATTAATTAGAGATAAAAGAATATATTAAGAAATTATTTATTATCTTTAAAATTTAACAAATTAAATATATTCCTAAATATTTATATAAAAATCTTAAACTTCATATATTTTAAAACTGAGGAAGTATAAAATTACATAAGCAATTTTTAACATGTATATCTAAATACAAACAACTTTTTGAATTTTAAGTACTTATAATATAAGCTCTTAAAAATTAAGAATTTATTGTATAAGATTTTAATTAAGTTGTTTTTCACGCGAAGCCTTACAAAGGAACCGACATGCAGTTGTAGCAAAAGCAAACAACACGTAGCACACCCCACAAATTATAAACCTAGTAGGCTAATACCACACAAATGAAGCCAGACTTTTAAAAATAAGCGAATTATTAGAATACCCCCCGGCCGAATCAGTCAATCACTAATTACTAACAGGCTTACAATAAACTCTGGATGTATTTGGATTAGGGTTTAAAAAGTTAACTTTGTAAATTTAAGTTTAGTTTAAAAATGGATTTAGTGAAATTTGATTTATGTTTATATACTTGGTTTAAAAGTATTTTTTATCAAAATAAAGCTTGTTTGGATAATATTAACAAAAATACTTTCAAATGTATACCTACTAAGGAAAAAGAAATTTGGTACTGGAACACGTTCACATCAGCTTATTTATCCATTCGGTGCTATAATTATTATATAAAATGTGTATGGATTTTATAATGTGATATTTATCATTATTTATTTAATTAAAATTTTAAGTATATCACTCTCTAAAAGTCCTTTTTCTCTCTTTCTATAATTTGTTCACTTAAACAAAAAAATCATATTGTTATTCCTACTCTCTCTCTACAAGCATTAAAGCATGCATAAGTTCAAAAAATAAGAGAAGATAACAAATAAAAACAAAATTAGTTATTATAATTTTTTATTTTATTAAATTTAAAAATAATTATCTACTAAAAAGTCAATTACTGTTTTTTTATTATTCTTCATGAATATTAAGTCATTTAAAATTTTATTTGTTTTTTTTCCAATTTTTATCTAAAATGTTTATTTTATTTTTTTAAATAATTTCTTTTAGCAAATGAAACGAAATTTAAATGATGATAGCTTCTTCTTTTTTTATCCGAATGATGATAGCCTGTTAATCTGTTTTACAATCGGCAGGTGTGGGCCATGTGGCCGTGGCGATGCTCTTAGTAAGTAATGTGATAAAATCGTGAAATGTGGGTCCTAACTTTAATTGGCAAAATTATAAACGTGGACCCATTCCGAGTAGGCTCAGATGAAAGCTTTAAAATGAAAAAAAATAAAAAATAAAAAGTATATATATAGTAAGTAGTGTGATAAATGATGTAATTAAAAAAAAGTAAATATTAATAAATTAGTTATATTAAAAATATTGATAATATTATTCATAATTTGATAACATTAAAAATTAAACTTCTTTCATTAAAGCTATAACTTATTTTATAATTAATACAATTATCATTGTGTATACTATAGGATAAACAAGTCAAGAGAATCTAGTTAAATTAGTTAAATAAAAATATATGAATTATTATAAATATTTTAACACTATCTTTAATTTTCACAAATAAAAGTATCAATTTTAAAATCAATAACAATTTTAATGTGATAAAATCGTGAAATGTGGGTCCTAACTTTCATCCCAAGTTTTACCCATTAGGAATTCATATTCACAAAAAAAAAAAAAAATCTATGAAGAATTACTTGGGACGTTGCAAATGCATTTATGAGCCTTCGTTTTATATCAAGTTGATTATAATAGATTTCTGAATTAAAGGGTACAATTAATTATCGAATACTGCTATACGGTACGAAGGCTTTGGAGTAGAAATCCACGAAGCTGTGCCTTGTTATATTTTAAAAAGTAATAAATTAAAATTTTAAAAGTAAAAAAATAAAATAAAAGTTAAAATATCATTTTCATCCTTAATTCCTCGTAAATATAAAAATATTCAAAATTTATTCTTATAAAATTTTCAATTCTTTTTCATCATCTTAAAATTAAAATATATCATGTTTTGTCAAAAACAAGCTTCGGACTATAAAGTGTGCATTACTTTTTTTTTTTTATATCGATTAAATATATAATTAATGCACACTAAAAAAATAGTATTTTTCTGACGATTTTATTTTAGCTGTCTCAATAAAAACGCCACAATTGTTATAATTTTTTAAAAAGCTAATACCCACCATTACATGTGTTACTTAACAGTGATAATTTTACCACTCACCAATACATTATTTTTAAAAAAATTGCAACTCTGTAGTCTGTAGTGACCCACTCCAGTACCCAAACTCCAGAACCCAAACTCTGGAATCGTAGAAAGCTCTCATTTAGGATTCATTCATCGTGTCGAAATTTAGGGTTCTTCGTAGAAACTCTCGAATCGTTGATGTAACTCACGGATCTAGAAGCGTTCTTCTTCTTCTTACTCCGCCTTTTCTAATCTCTCCGACGATCTCAGATTCAATTTTTCAGCAAAGAAGGTTATAAGAGACCTTAACCTTTGTTTAATTAACTTGATCTCTATGAATGTTGTGTAATTTGTTTTTAATTAATGCGGATATGGAAAAAATGTTGTTCGTTGCAGGGAAATTGATTATCATTGCTAACAACTGCCCCCCTTTGAGGAAGTCAGAGATTGAATACTATGCTATGTTGGCCAGGGTTGGAGTTCATCATTACAATGGGAGCAAGTTCTTAATCTAATGTTTTTCTTTCCTTCTCATTCTTTTTTATTTGTAATGTTAATATGAATTAAAATGAGAGTTGGAAAAATCTTTAGTTTCTGATTTATTTTATAGTTTAAGTAATCTGCCACGCATGGATTTTTACTCGATTTCAGAGAAAGCATAATAAATGCTGGAGTCAGTTATATGATTAGAATGTCCTGGATTAAATCTTGAAAACTGGTTTTATTGGACTTGGATTTTAAGCATTTGGTGATTAATTTCATTTGTTGACGAATTTATATGACCTGCGTTTATATTTTATAGTAGCTGATGGAAGTTTATAGCTATTGGTATTTTGATAGTTACAACGCATATGATATTGGAAGCATATTAATTTCCTTTGTCCTAGACACTTTCGATTTTTGGACTTTTGATATATTTCTTTCTCATTAACAAAATATATGTTGTTTATAGACAATGTGGATTTGGGCACTGCATGTGGAAAATATTACAGAGTATGCTGCCTTAGCATGTCTAATGCATGCTCACTTTGCTAAGGTATGTGATTTTCATGTCTTCTATTTTGCACTCAACAACGACAATATGATTGGACTTGTTCTTGTAAATCTTAGAGCTGCCATGTATAGATTGGGCATGCTTTTACTCAATCATTGCAGACAATTTAGGAAATTACCTAAGTTGTTTGGAGACAAACTGAAGTAATTTCTTCTCCATAATGAACTTGTTTCTCATGTTGCTAACTAACTTCTATGTAGGTATATTTCTTAGATAGATGTGTATATGTGTTGTCTCATTTCTCCCTCTTTTCTTGTGCGAGTAGAGAGTGTGGGTATTGTGGGCACATATTATGTGCTATTATAATGACAAACAATGGCGTATATTATGTGGGATAATTATAAGCGTGAAATTATGGCAGTGAGCCTCACAGCTATGCTAGAAGATGGCACTGTATTTGAGAAACACTACCCTTGGAATTCATAACTGATGGGGTGAGCTTATTCTTATCCTTCTTTAATTACACACTTTTGTATGCTTTTTAGTTAGAATATATGAAAATATTTTATCATAACTTGGAATGTCTTAGATTATGCTCTAGGATTAGTTTCTCTATTTCCTCATCATTTGTTAGGATTGGTTACCACATTTCCTTATCTAGTCATGATTTGTTTCCCTATTTAGTTAATATTACGATTAGTAAAAATAAGGGTTAGTGTTCTCTTTTATGAACATATCATACTCATCAAGACATTGTAATAAAAATATTTACAATTGGTATATAAAAATTAAATTCAATGTTAATTTACATGTTTGCAAACTCAAATTCTAGATAACATGTAAGATTAACAGAGTAATATAAGTATTTGTTGTATTCACATGTTGAAAAATAACTTATTTGATTAAAAAATTATATTCAATTTTTTTTTTATGTACAAAATTTTATAGAACTAATAACAATTACATAACACAAACAGTTATGCAGGAAGGAATACTAACTTGAGCAATGTGATTATGTGAAACAAGAGAACCAATCAGAACAAACTAATTGAACAGTAAATGTATTATTTACTAATTGAATAGTAATTGAAAAGGAAGGAATGCCCATAGTCTATGGGAATTGAATAGTAAGGAGAAAATTGAGGTGGCTGGGAGGATGAAAGAAGAAGGAAATGTATTATTTAAAGTTGGCAATTATCAGCGAGCAGGGAAGAAATATGAAAAGGTAAATCCTTGACTTGTGGTGGCTTTGGTTTTTAAGTTTCATTAAGATTCCTTTAGTTCATGATTTCTGCCAAATCCATGATACCTTGTTCTCTCTCAGGCTGCTGATTTTGTTGATGAAGATGGATCCTTTGGGTTTGATGAGCAAAAGCAAGCTCAGACTCTGAAAGTGTCATGCTGGTTGAATGGTGCAGCTTGTAGACTTAAACTTAATGACTTTCCTGGAGCAATCAAGCTTTGTTCACAGGTAACAGCCTATCAAGTCATGCATAAGATTTGAAAAAGCCAATTCTGTGAACAGATTGGCTAATTGGAGAGAATAACTATGGGTAGGAGAAGTGATACAAGTTGTATGCTTTAGGTATAACAAATTAGGAGGTTAAGGAAATCAAAATAATTCTCACGAGAGTCCTGGTCTGTTATTTCTGAATTATGTGTTTCTTATTTCAGAACAGAAATAAGAAAGAAACATAAATAATAGTGTCATTTCAGTTCTATCATATGAAAGATGTTAACTTGGCTACAATTCAATGTGTCATTTGCAACGTTAGTCAAAACTATTTGATTGCATCAACCAATATTTGATTTTTCTTGTCTTCAGAGTGCACTTGTTTTCTTTATCTAACATATTATTTGAGAAATTTTGTCTTCTGCAGATACTTGATATCCCAGGTTGTCAAAACATAAGTCATGTTGGGTTATCAAAGCTAACAAGCATTTCTGGAGGTTTAGAGAAACTCATTTTAGCAGATGGTTCTCCTATAATTCCGCTTTCCCTTCTCTCTCTGTATGGGTGCAATTTTTTTTAACTTGGTGGATGAATATTTCAATTGCAACAAATTATTGGCATTTGATTATCCAGGTCACTCTTTCTCTTGCTGATGGTTTGAATAAACTTTCAATGTTGCAATCAATTGTATTAGATGGCTGCTCTGTTACTTCTGAATGATTAAGGGCCATTGGAAATTTGTGCATTTCACCTGGGGAGCTTAGTCTAACCAAATGTTTGGGAGTGATAGATGAAGTACTCTCGTTTCTTGTGTCAAAACACAAAGATTTAGGCTTTGTTTGGGAGATGGATTTTAGAGGGGAAGGGAGGGAAGGGAAATGTTTAAGTAGAGGTACCTCCTTGTTTGGGAGTTTTAATTTTTGAGGGAAAGGATTTGAGGATTTTTAAAACTCCTCTGAAATCCTCCTAAGCCTACAAATTGTAGTTTCCCCTATTTGGGAGTTTTAGAAGGAAAAGTAATAAAATTACAATCCTACCCCAACCAGTGTTAATAAAATTACTATTCTATCCTAACCAGTGGTAATAAAACATCAAAATACAAAACATTGAATCACAATTAAAGGACAAAATTGTAAAAGTATCTTATTAACTCTCCACTTCCCTCTCTTGATATATTTTTAACTCTCAAACAAGGAGGAAGGAACTTCCCTCATTTTCCTCCCTTTCCTTCCCCTCCCTTTCCCTTTAATCTCTTTCCTTCCCTTCCCCTCCTAACTCCCAAACAAAGCCTTAAGGAAGCTTGACATCACATGCTGTCACAAGATAACTGATGTTTCCATTGCCAGCATTTCAAATTTATGCACAGGTCTAACTTCTCGCAAAATGGAGTCATGTACACTAGTTCCAAGTGAAGCATTTGCCTTGAGTGGAGAGAAATGCCATTATCTTGAGGAGCTTGACCTAACATATAATGGAACTGACGATGAAGCTTTGCCTCTGTCTCTCTTCTTTGAAGACATTAAATACCACATCAGCTGCTATACTTACCTTATCTTTCTGCAGGTCTTATGTCCATTTCTCCTTGTTCTAGGCTTTCCAACTTGAAAATAGGAATATGCCTGAACAAAACTGACAGAGGACTTACCTATGTTGGCATGCATTGCTCAAAATTAAAGGAGCTGGATCTATACAGGTTTGTGATTCATATTCATATTCATGAGCATTTGCTTTTCTTCTCATAAGATGAATTCTCTATCCATTGTTTTAATTTTTATTTTAGCAACAACTAGTATGACTATCGAATCAGGTTCAATTGTCAACTGTCAAGTTTAAAATAAAATTATGGGATATAAATTGTCATAGTAGCAACAACTAGTATAAATTATTTAAGGTATGGGTTAATTCCCAAATCTCATGTCTAATTTTAATTTATATTTTAGTAGTCTTCCAAGTTATAAGTTATTATCTTGGCTTCATTCTGACCAATTTGCATGTAATTGATACATAGTAGTTTGTCATACGATATTTAATTATTTTATTTTACTTTTTTTTTTTTTTATCTTTACTTGCCTAAAGTATGCAGTTTCAGGATGAAACAATTTTTGTAGCATATGTAAGTCTTTGATTTCTTGATCTATACATGGCAATATCATCTCATCCTGCTCGGCGACGTCCCTCTCGACGCTAGCGGCGACGTCCTCGAGCTATGCTGCTTCTGCTTATATAATCTAGATTGCATATTTGTACACTAGTTTTAGGTGCCTTATATAATCTAGATTGCATATAGCTATGCTGCTTCTGCATGTCCTCTAAACTATGATTGTTGATTAAATTATTGAAGCACAAATTTTTTTTTCTAATTTTACTCTTAATATTTATGAGTGAGAGAAGATCAATAGAATCATAATAATAGTTTGAATATTCTAATGAAGGGTAATTCAGTCAAATAAACTTGTTTTGCTTATAATTGAGGCTATCTAATGACATTCTTATTTTTGTGCAATAACCTTAAAGTGTGGATAATGAACGGTAATCAAATTCTTGATGATTGAAGAAATTCTGTTATATTTGTATAATTCATTTTGGTTGATGTGCTTCTTGTTTTCCATGTTACCATGAAATGTAAATCACAAACTTTTGATGGTTGTTTTCTTTGAGTGAAGAAGTTTTCAACAAAATTTGGCCCAAATCTTGCGTTGCTTCCCTAGACCACAGGAAACCAAGAAAGCATTACATTTCTATTATGGAGTTTCCATTGCTTTTGCGAAAGGATAAAATCACTAATAAAGTAACTATAATGAGTAACTCACTAAAGCATATATAATCAATTAAAATCCCAGAGTAATGAAAATGATTAAAATTAGGGAAATATTAATGGGTTTTTTATTCAAAAAGTATAGTTTTTAGCCGTCACAATTTTTTGGTATATTTACTAGTGTTCATCTAAAAATCATCATAATTTTTTTTGGTACCGTTACTTCTGACGGTCAATCCTGATTGTTAGAAATTAATTTTGTGACGGTTTTTAACGGTTAAAAATAAATTTTTTAGCTCTGACAAAAATATCATTTTTTTGTAACGGTAAAAGATATATTTTACATCAATTATATGTATAATTAATATAAAAAATATCACATTTATATAACTAATATAAAAAGACATCACCATACTTATAACCGTACATCTCGATTAAAAATGGACATATTTCAATTTTATCATAATAAAAAATATATTGAAAATTTATGAATTTTAAATATTTTTATATTTAATAAAAATTGTATTTTAATATAAAATAAATGCCAACCTTCTATCCCTAATACTATCCCAGTAAAGAAACAATATCATGAAGTAAATTCTACAATTTTTATTTGGTGGAACACTCGTTGATGATGGTTGTAAGTGCAAAATTGTCCATTACAAGATTGTGAAGAAACACTAATTGCTTATCATCTATTGTTATTGGGGCTTATAGAGTTATAGTAGTGATAACTGCTTACGAGTTTCAATGTTTATATATTAATCAATGAATTGTAGGCAGTGTGGTGACAACTGACAAGAGAGTTTCTTTCGGTGGCCACTTTACCACAAAACAAGTTTTATCTTTGGAATTGACATTATCTTTCACGTACAAATCATACCATTCATTCGTGTGTTTAGTACAAATTTTCATTCGTACTAAACAACATTTTCCTTAATTATCATTTACCTTCGTAAATGGAGTAACAGACACTACATAGAAAATTACAACTTAAACTTTGAGACATTCTAACAAATTCTTTCTATCGCTATTGTTTGCAAGACACCCAATTCCTGCATTCTTACCTTACTACTCATCAGCTGCGGCCAAATGAGAGTTTTTTTCTTCTTCTTAATTTATCATTAAAAATAAATTTTAAATTAAAATTATGATGAGATAATTACTTCTTTTTTAATTAAAATCATAAAATATTTTACGATTTATTTTTTTAATTTCTAACTTTAAAGTTATGGGATTTTTTTTACGTTTTTAAAATCGTAAAATCTTTTTTTTAATCGTAAATTAATTTATCACTTCAACTTTTTTAACGTATATTCTTTTTCAAAAATTATAAATATTTTTTTAACTTTAATTATTTAATAAATAAATGTATATTTACTTTTTAATTTTATTTAATATTTTCTATATATTTTTATAATATTTTCTATCTTTTTATATTATTTTATTTAATATATTTTTCATATAATTTTATTTAATATTTTGTTAATTTTTTATATATTATTTTATTAACTTCTGCTTTTTTTTTCAAAGAATATTTTTTAGTTTTAAAAAGGTCTAATCATTAAGTTCACTTTAGGCTAAAATATGTTTGGATGATCCAAATAATGATTATATTTACAATTCTAAAATAATAATATTAATGAATAATTAAAAATAACTATAAGCATAAAAGATAAATTATTGTATTCTGTAAAAATTTAATTAAAATAAATATTATACACAAATACGAAAATTATATATATTAATACTCATTACTATTTTAAATACAATTTAATGGAATATTAATTTATTTAAATGGATTCAATGGAAAATTAATTATTTTAAAAGTAAATATCTAATCTTATTTTTTTAATGAAATAACAGAAACTTCGGTATGATGATGATGGATGATGATGAGACCCGTTGTATTGTATCATTATCTTATCTTTATTTTAAGATAAACAGTGGAATGATATTATTGCAAAATAATTAAAAGGCCCACCAAGAGAAATGATTTGGTATGCGGGCCAAATATTTTGGTATGTACATTAAACACGTGACTTATAAACTTTAAGAAATTTTGACAAATTTTGAAGGGCTTAAATCTCTTTAAGATTCAATGCATTTAAATTATATGGTTAGGTGCTATTGATGGAACATGGTTAGCCTATTTTTCTCCACGATCGAGTGAGTTCAAGGTGGTTCATGCTTTCTATATAACTTGTTGTATGCTAAGGCAAAGGTATTAATCATGCGTCATGCGTGTCGCAAGCGGGCTTTGGTGGGGGAACCCGTAGGAAGGGGGGACGACCCGTTGACTTCATATCAGAAATCGTCAGAGCACAAACGAAATCTTGAATTGCGTATTACACTTCTTGATAATGGAATCCACGGACAACCGATGAGGGACGGTCATAATAAGGTTTACAAATCATTTTCTGATATAATTGAGAGCAAAGAGGGAAGATTTCGTGAGACTCTACTTGGGAAACAGGTTGATTATTCGGGTCATTCTGTCATTGTCATAGGTCCATCACTTTCATTACATAGATGTGAATTGCCCCGCGAAATAGCAATAGAACTTTTCCAGGATTTGGTTATATATAATTTATATTTTTTTAAATATTATAAGAATTGTTTTTACAAAATTTAATAATTAAATACTAAAAAGTGAAAATTTAGTATTTTTTCATTTAAGAACTATTTTCAATCGACTTTGATTAAGACTATTTTTTATAGATCTTGATTAGTATATTTTTAGCTTACCTCAACTAGGGTTATTTCGGTAGACATTGGTCTAGACATTTTTAGACTGATATCAACAGGATTATTTTTTGGCTGACATCAGTTAGTGCATTTTCCGTAGACATTGGTCAAGAATGTTTTTGGTCAATCTTAAGTAGGGTTACTTTTCGGTTGAGGTTATCTAGGATTTTTAGTCAATGTTGGTCAGTGATATTTTTTGACTGACATTGATTTGGAGTTTATCAATCAATATCGACCGTGACTAGTTTTTGGTCGACGTTGGTTAGGGTTTTTGTGATGAACTTTGGAAAAGTTTTTTTTGGCCAATGTCGATCAATGATATTTTTTTGCCAACATTTGTCAAAACTATTGTTTGGTAGATGTTGGCTAGTTTTTTTGTTGTCGCTGGTTGAAACTATATTTTTGTTGACATTAGCTAGGATCTGTTGCCAACATTAACCATCACTATTCTTTTGGTCAACATTAGCTACAAATATTTTTTGTTGACATCAACTTGGTTTTTGGATCAACATCAATTAGGGAAATATTTTGGCCGACATCAATTAAGTTTTTTTTAGTTGATGCCAGTCGATGATGTTTTTCCGCTGATGTCGGTCAATAATGTTTTTTAGTCGATGTTGACCAAATAATATTCTCGTCTAATGTCGACCAAAAAAATCCTACCCGATGTCGAGTGAAAAACCTACTTGATGTCAATCAAAAAATAATCTCCAAGACATAAAAAAAATCCTAACTGACGTCGACCAAAAAATAGTACGACTAATGTCGGTCAAAAAGACTTTGGACAACATCGATAAAAAAATAGTCTCGACCAACGTTGACCGAAAAAACCTTACCAGTATTAATCGAAAAATAGTCTCAATCAATGATGGCTTAAAAACATCATCAGTTGACGTCGACCAAAATAACTCTAGACGACACCGATCGAAAAATGGCTCCTAGCGAAGTTTGCCAAAAAAAACCTAGCTGTCATTGTCCAAAACATTGTATTAAATTTAAAAATCCAAATAAATTTTCAATCCATTTCGAATTAATTGAATTGGATTTAAAATCCAAAAAACTGGATTTGAATGTAAAATCAATCCATTTAAATGAATTTAAAGTGGATTAAATTGATTTAACATGAATTGGTTTTATGAATTTGAATTTTTTTGTACAGCCCTAATCATAGTCCACAACATTGATATTGTATATACCGGTAAACCCTCTCATGACCTTAAAGAAAATTTCTTTTATTAGAATTTAATTGAAATAATTGAAGAGTGTGTGAATTGTAAATTCTTTGATATTTTTTTTTGTCTTTTGATTCTTAAAAATATTTTTTTTCCTCTAATTTTTTTTATCCACTTTAACATTATCATTTACATGCATTTATCCCTTTTATTTTTGTACTTCACCCGTCATATGTCAACCGATACATGACTTCAAATCTCTTCATTTCCATGCATTTGAGATTGTGTACCTTATCAATCATACATCGACCAATCCATGTCTTAAACCGGCGTAACTCTTCTTGGTCAGTTATCGATTGACCTTACACCGGTAATGAAAATCGTGTTCGTAACCTCCTCTGAAGTTATAATGATCACCCGTGAAACACCATTACAAGACGATTAATGGGACTATGGGAGTTAAAAGCTTAGGATACCATTACAAAACGGGGGGGAGAGGTCACACGAATAAGAATCCCAAGGGCAGGTCTAATTTTCCATTAACCGCCATAAATTAACGGCCTTGTTAACAATGATCAAATTTTCAGTATTTTTACTTTACAACGTTAGATTTAGTTATGTAACTTTGAACCCCTTGGTTATTAAAAATAAGTATTATTATCTTCTCTAGTTTTCAATATTGAACATATGTTACAGTAATTAATATTTGAGATCCCTTATTCCTGTGCTGTTGAACATCTTGAATAGATCCAAAACCGCCCTTGAAACGAAGTTAGATGACTTAGCACATAATATTGATCATCCAAGTATATCACAGCCTTTACATAATTTATGAAGATTAAGAAAATTATCTTATCTTAATCCTCCAGGTTTTGCCTTATTTTCCCTTTTGGACTTTTTGTTCATCATTTGCTGCTTTGCATCTTTGCAACTATCTTCTCCCAAACTTTCGTTTAACAAAATAAATGCGGCACTGGGTTCTAGAAACACCATATTTTGCAATTTTAAATTCGTAAATAAAAAATTTACAACTTTAAAGTTATATTTAAAATAATTTGAAATTATAATTATTTTATGATTTTAATATTTTTTTTACTCTCTTTTCTCACATAAATAAGCGTAAGGAAATTTTTTGCCTGCATTGCTTTTTATTTCTTTCCATCAAATAACACATCTTTTCAACTTTACTTCTCTTTTATTTTTATAATTTGTATTTTGGTGATCTCTTTTCCATTCATAACAAATACCACATAAGTCTAATCTTTTTTAACAGTAAACGATCCAAACTTCACTATATATCTCTGTCCCCGCAAGAGTTTGAGTCACAAATTTTCCACTCTTCCTCGCTGATTGCTTGAATGGAATTTCGATTTGTTGGCGCCAATTCCTCCTTAATTGGAGGAGTCAATGTTCAACGCGGGCCACCGAAAGAAAAAGAAAAAGAAACGCAGATTGAAGAAAAAGCAAAGGAAGAAAGGAAGAGGAACGCGTTCGGTGCGGCGAGATTTACGGATCGGTACGCGTAAGAATTTCCTATAAATAGGGGATTCATTTCTTCAGTTCTGCA
>PYAF01004217.1:2388-19237 GCA_007407185.1 Glycine tomentella
AAAACCGATGTTAACAGGGACTTGTTAACATCGGTTTTGTTTAAAAATTTAAAAACCGATGTTAACATAGACTAGTTAACATCGGTTTTCTTTAAAAACATGAAAACCGATGTTAATGTGGACTAGTTAACATCGGTTTCGAGGTGTTTTTAACAAAACCGATGTTAACAAAGTCCATTTATTTACAAATTTGCCACCGTGTTTTCGTTAACATCGGTTTTACCGATAACCGATGTTAAGCTACCGATGTTAAATCATGTTTTTCTAGTAGTGTATGTTTATATTTTTCGACTTTAACATGTGGCCAAATGATAAGCACGTTCTTAGATTTTTTTTTTTCCTTCGAAATTTCTAATCTGGTACACCATTATTATCATTTTCATTAACTCATAATAAAGATTGGCTTTACTTGAAACTCAAAGTATGCAAACTCATGATAAGTTCTAAGACAACATCATCTGCAGCTTCTATGTCAGTATTGGAATTGCAAGTAATTAAATAAGTTCATCATATTGATGTGCAAAAATTTCTAATTATACCATATAATTCTTTAACCATTAGCAACAAATGTTGCCAACGTAATCCAGTTATGATAGCAAAATGAATAATATAGCCTGTTACTCCAATTAATTCTCAGCCGTTCAGTGCATGTATGGAAGCTCTACTAATTCAATTAAATAAGCCAAATTTTATTTGACATTCGATTATAATAAATGGTAGGTTCATTTTCAATTGTTAAGCGTTGACTAACATTAATAGCAATCAATTTTCGAGAAAAGAAAAAAAGAAATATATTACCAAGGAATTATTTCATATATGACAGTCTATGTTATGAAGAAAAAAAACCTGATTGCAAAAATATGATTAATGTCAATCTTTTTGTTATTAATTTCAAAGTTCCTTAAAATAAAGGTCTGTTTCAAAGGATATAATTTATTTTGAGTTAAATCATTTTATAAATCTCCCCATAATAAATACATAGAAAATGTAAATCATTTTAAGTTAATAACTTAATTATTGTTAATATATTTTTAATATAGGAAATCATTAACCATTAATTACTAATATTTATTTAAAGTTATAGTGCAACTTCAATATTTAATATTTGTAGTTTGTAGATCGTGAGGGTAATTACTGGAGAAATATGGAATAAAAAATGTACAATATAATGGGAAATAAAAAAATCTACAGATCCATAAACTTCAAATTTTAGAGTTTAATTTGTAGATCCCGAGGGTATTGAGTTTTTTCTTCTTCTTTTGAATAGCAAGAGGTACAGTATTTGACTAACCCCTAGCTACTTGTTAGATATACCGAAAAATATAACCCCTTCTACCAACAATACGGGGTCACCAGTGTGATATCCAAACAAAAAGTTAGCCCTTGTATAAAAATATGCAGGGCCACTATAACATCCCGTATGCATATGATGTATTAACAATTACTTAATCAAATAAGCACAGTAATTAACTTTAATTAAAACCCGTGAAAACGATTGAAAACCTTATTTCTTGATTCATTATATATGGTACGCATCAACACTCATGGTAAACATCAGCCAGTCTCATTGATCCAAAACAACATAAAAACAACGGCAGATACATCAACAATATCTATACAGATATATCAGGAGAAAACCACTGGTATACATATATACATCATCAAGACACTCACAGTGTCTATACAAAAGAATAGGCATATATCGTCCTAATCTCACTGATCACTTCCTCACACGACGGCATACAATACATATAAAAGGGTCCATATACATAACAAAATCCAAAACATGTGTGCACACACACACATCTTCCCTCACAGGGGTACAAAATACATCAAAACAAAACAAAGGAGCCTCCATGCTCTCACAGTGCTGCCATGCAGCTGCACAGGAACTGTCTCTACTGGGCCTCCTGCCCTGAGACTTATCATCTCTGCCAGATGAATCACCTGCAAAACATAATCCCCACACTGGGTGAGATACACATCTCAGTAAGCTCAGGGCTCTTGGAGGCTTCTCCTCCCCCTGGCTCACTTCCATGACACATATCATCAAAGGCATCACAATCACTAGTCTCTCGGCCCTCACAACAATACATAGTCATCATCTAGCTCTAATTTTTATCTGCGGTACTATGCCCGCCACAAGATGCATCATCAGCATCTGCGACTCTTAGTCCCTAGTCGTGCCATCCCATCGGGAGCTACCCCTTTACACATGGATGCACGTATATGGAACCTCCGAGAATAGGCTTCAACGGCGACGGGACCGCCTATCTCTTGGTCTTAAGGGATCATTATCACCCTTTACATGAGCAAACCAAACTAGGAGGTGCGCTCTACTCCTAGGGAGGTCCATATCTATCTAACTGGCCATAAGATCTATTCAACAGATAACCATCCATACAAAGCATAGAATCATGCATACATATTATCATGAGAAAACCATAACAACCAATTCAATGCACATGCATCATGTATGCAACCATCACTCCTCGGAGTATGGTGGAACACAGGAAGCGGGAAACATTCCCCAAGAGCGAAGAACTTACCTGGCAAAGCCGTCCTCTGTAGTTCAACCCTAGACCGTTGGTCTATGCCACTGACACCCTCAGTGTCACGCCCTATATAAAGACACACAGGCACAATCAATCACCAATCCAACCATACAAGGCGTAAACACATAACAACGGTCCTCAACCGTTACAAAGAAAGGAACATCCTTCCTTTCTATAAAACCTTTCAGTCATCTATCTTAAGGTTATCAGAACTAACCAATTCACTAGGCAAATACACAGACCCTCAGTGGTCCATCTCGGTCTAACCAAGGCACTAGAGTCTCCCTAAGACTTGGTATAAGCCAAAACAAAGAGCTCAAAGCTCTATACAAGCCAATACTCAAGGATAAACAACGGGGCTTAAACGGTTACTTTCACACAAAATCACCGTTCATAAAGCCTCTCAAGCACATAAAGAGTAAGTATCAAGGCTCATGCATGTTCTACAATCATCAATTAACCAACATACTACCCACACATGCATTCCTCAAAGCCAAGAACCAAAGTCCATGAAACTAACATTTCAAAGCTAATCCTTCATCACAACAACCTCCTAAACATATCTTTCTAAAGGACCCAAGCCTAATTCCAACTCTAGCTCAAAAGGGTCACTATTCATCCCAAAAACAAAATCACAAATCAAACGGTAAAACTCGAGTTTCTTACCTCTAAGACGATAAGGAAGACTAATGGACCACTTCCCCAAGCTTGGGTGTCCGAGAATCGTCTCCTTTCCCCGCCGAACTCGAGTTTTATGAAGTCCTCTAGAGAATGCGATCTCTCCGTTTGATGATTTTTAGGGAAAAGCGATGAAGGATTCTAGCTCAGAGGAGGATTTCCTATAAGTTTCATGTTGGAAGCTAAGGGTTTAGGTTAAGGGATGAAGATTTAGGAAGCTCCAAAGCTCAACAATGGCAGCCAAGGTCCAGAGGAAGAAGAAAGCAAGGATTTTGGGCCAAAATTCGTAAAATGACCCTTTTTATAGTTGGTCTGCCCGAGTTCCCACGCTGATCGTGCCAGCCTGGCGCTGATCGCGCCAAGTTCCAACATATCTAGCGCTAACCGCGCCACTCTGGCGCTACTGGCGTCAACTTCCAGCATATGTGGCGCTAACCGCGCCACTCTGGCGCTACTCACGCCAGACCCTTGGCCCCAACCTACAGAACCTGTGACGCTACTCGCGCCAACTTGCAGAACCTGTGGCACTACTCGCGCCAACTTGTAGAACCTGTGGCACGACTCGCGCCAATCTGGCGTTACTCGCGCCAGACCCTGGGTCATTATAGCCACCATAATGTTATCTGAACAAAAAGTTAAAAGGTGAATTGCACCACGAAGAGAAGAACATGCCAGGTTTCAACCCCTTTTCTTTTATAACAGCCATT
Source organism: Glycine tomentella (assembly GCA_007407185.1). NCBI lineage: Eukaryota > Viridiplantae > Streptophyta > Magnoliopsida > Fabales > Fabaceae > Glycine > Glycine tomentella. The sequence continues at coordinate 6,329 of PYAF01004217.1, forward strand.
GCCATGAGATGGATTTGATTGTAGCCAAACATCCTGAAAAATCTGCAGAGCCATTTCTAAAAATGATAGAGTTTCACATATTCCATAGGCACCAACATTGTTACATGCCAGAAAAGGAATCTGAATCTCCTACTTTTGTTGCCTTTCACACATTGACCCAACTGCTAATAAAGGCACATGATATCTTGCGGAAGAACCAAAAATAGCATACCAAAGGTGAGAAGTAAATCTGCACGAAAAAAAAGATGATTGTTATCCTCGTGGTTATTGTTGCAAAAGACACGTGATTATTGTAAGCAGTGTTGTGAAAACTGATTCAATCATTGAACTAGTCGAGGTAGTGGGTCAGTGGTCTAATCGATGGGTCAGTAATTAAACTGGTTTGAACCGGTATATATTAAAAAATTCAAAATTATATTATATAACTAACATTATTTAAAATAACAATTGAAATATTAAAATTGATAACACAAATAAAGTGTATTAATAATAAAAGAGTGTAAATAACAACTACCTAAATTAAAACAAGTTAGAAACTTATTTCGAAATTTAAAATAAAAACTGCGTAAAGCAAAAAAAGGGGTACAAGAAGCAATATCTGGCCTAATTTGGCCCAACTACGAAATAAACCCTAATCCCCCATCATATATATTCTTCTCTTCTTAAATCCTTTTTTCTTCTCTCGTGGCCTCCATCCACAGCCCCTCGCTCTTCTCTCGCAACGTAAGGAAGAATGGAAGATGCCTCTCTTTCTCGTCGACCAACCGCAACGACCACAGCTCCGGGATGCAACTTGGTGCTTTCTGGTTTCGTTTTCATTTGTTGGTTCAGGGATCTCTTGGTTTCGTTTTCGTTTTTGGTCTGAGTTTTTGCCTTTCTGGTTCTGGTTTTTGTTAGGCGACGGCGGAAGACTGGAGGCTCGAGTGCAGTTTTGGAGGAACCATGAGGAAGGAGGAAGCGCGACGTCGTTTTGCCCTTTCTGCCAGAACTCGGTCTGGGTTCCTAAACTCGTTCGGGTCGCCGGGTTCTTCAAAATCCAGCTGGTTCTTACCAGGCCTTACCAGGTCACTTACATAACCAGTTCCACACCCAACCCGGCCCGGAGCTACCAGCAGTTTCCGATCAAACCGGCCGGTCCAAACCGGTTTTAATAACATTAGTTGCAAGTTTTGGATCGTGACACCCCTAAGCAGCAGTCAGGAGCAAGTGGGTAGATGCAAGACCGGTCCAATAATAAATGAGGCCTAAAGCAAAGTTTAAAAGATTTTTTTTACTTTAAATATGTTAGATATTTTAACAAACATATGTGACATTTTTATGAACACATGAGACCTTTTTCCTTTATAAATACTAATAGCAAATAGTTTTTTGTTGATGAGCCTAAAGCGTAAGCTTTACTTACTGTACTCTTGAGCCGGTCCTGTAGATGATGATTAATAACCAGCCTTCATGAAAAAACCAAAACTTTTCCATTAGTAAATCTTGTTGGCCAGAGGGTTGACTGTGATGCTATAAGAGGAACGAATAAGCTGACGAAACTGAGAATCCCTTTGTTGAAGGTTTCAAATGTAGAATTGAGAATTAGTAAAGTTGATCAAATTATGACTCAAGAATTTTGAGGTATTGCTCAATACAGAACCAATAGAACAACTATTTAGTAGTTGGAACTGAAAAAACATATAATTATTCACTGGGTTCTTTGCCAACTTTGTCCCGACTTGCCACGTGCACTAATTCCACAATTCCTTCCTTCACATGATCTCGGATGAAGTGAAAGTGAATGTCAATATGTTTGCTTATCTCATGATTCATCGGGTTCTTTGCCAACTTAGTTGCTGATTTATTGTCAACTCGTATCACAGCCGCACCGAGTTGTTGTTGCTCCAACTTGCCCAACATATTTCTGAGCCATATTGCATGACATACACACCAAGACGTTGCCATATATTCAACTTCAAATGTTGAGAGCGTCACGATCAGTTTCTTCTTTGAAAGCCAAGTAAATGTCGTGTCACATATGTTAGAGTACATCCCGATGTACTTTTTTGATCCTCTAAGCCTCCTCACCAATTGTTGTTAGAGTACCCAAACAACTTGTAATCTTTCGCATTTGAATAGAATAACCCGAGTGACACCGTTCCTTGGGTATATCGTAGGATTTGCTTCAACGCCTTCCAATGTGAATAAACTGGCTCTTCCATGAACTGACTTACAATGCCGACACTTAATGAAAGGTCCGACCTTGTGCATGTGAGACAGCAAAGGCTTCCCACAAGACTCCGGTATTTGCTCGCGTGACACATTCTCCTCCATCGAATTTCGAGAGTTTTGCACCCTGTTCCATTGGTGTTGATACCGGATTACAATATGCCATCTTATCCTAAAGGAAGTGGATTATGCTTCTCAATTCCATTGGAGGAACATTAAAGTAAGAATATAGTAAAGATACCAAAGAGTTGATGAAACTTCAAATGAATCAAAAATAATTTGATATGATGATGCAGGTAAAAAGTTATGCCTCATATGTCATTACAACATTGCCATATATATAGAAGAAGAAAACATCCATATGATGATAATAGAAACAGAGATGACAAATTTTATACTGCTCCACATGCCAAGGGGTTTAAAGTGGAATATATATATATATATATATATATATATATATATAAGTTTAGGAACTAGGATTAAAACTTGAATAGAAAAAAATATAAGAAACACCTAGAACCAGAAACAGACCATTTTGGTTACATGGATGATAATACAGACATAGTATCCATTATGTTTAATCTAGTCGAACACTGGCTATCACACACAATTTATTGTTGATCCTTAGCAATGACCGTGTCTATTCATTCCTAAACTAACTCACACGGAATGTCATAACCTTTCAAACACAAATAACATTTCAATTCAATTTCCGACAACATTGATTTCCATTTACTATAACTCCTAAACTATGCTTTTTTATCTTTCCTTTTTCTTTTTCCACAAAAGAATTCTTTTTTCATCTTTCTACTTAAAAAAATTCCAATTTTATATCCTTCAAACATATCTTTATAGCTAACATCTTTCACAACCTTCCTGAGAAGAAACCTCACAACATTTCCCAACCTAAGTGTCTCGTTCAAAACCTTCAAAAAATGGAATGAATAATTCATAAATACAATACTCTATATCGTTACAGATATAATATTTTTCTTATTCCTAATAATTTTGTGTTATCAAATTTACTGATAATGTTGTTCTGTTGTAAACACTTTAAATAGCTTCATCATCCCATATAATATTGCTAACTAGCAACTTATTCATCAAATAGTAATTACTACTATACTTGAAATAAAAAGACAAGTAGACCACCATAATTCATTTATTATCATGTTATTTACACAATGAGTAAATTTCATTCATTTATAGTCATCCCAAGTGAGTTCAACTTCCCCTGCTTGTTTTTTGGCCCTGGCAATTTCTCTGTGTTTTTCCTATTATTAATCAATTTAATTGAAGAGATAGTCAATCTTCGATGTAAATTTCAAGCTAAGTGAAGTCCTAACTAGCTTTATTTATTCCTCTTGATTCATATCATTGACATATCAAGAGATTCGAGACAAGTCTGGTTGAGGAATTTGATCAAACAGTTTTTGGCCATAAGAAAGATAAGCATTAGCAAGTTGCAAGATGCCCAAATTGGTGCATGGTCTGCCATTAGGGATAAAGACATCATAATCCCCAAATTTCATTTGGAGAAGAAGGCTCAAGCATTGACTAAGAAACCATAATACCTCAAGAAGTCCTACTTCATGGTGTCAAGTTCGACAACGACAATTTGGTTGGTGTTTTGGCCGTCAGTGGTAGCACTCATGAGGTCAAGGAAGAAGGCGCAATAAGGAAGGCAACAGGCCATGGAAGAAGGCACGATGAAGGAAGGCCGTTGTTAGAGGCCAAAATGCCGGCAACTGAGAAGTCAAGGATGGTGGTTAGTGCGTGCGAGGGTGCTGCTTGGGTGGTGTGAGCTGGGGATGTATTGAAAATGAACGAGGGGTTTCTTTTGGGGTTTTGTTAAAAGTCTACTAAATTAGTTGAATTTTTATCTGATGTAAAAGATAGTCTTTTAGATTGGTTTATTTTATAGTCAATTTTAAAATACCTTTTTGGACCAGTTTATTAACAATTGATCTAAAAACACTTGTTTCATTTAAAAAAATGTCACCAAAATTTTATTAAAATGGTTCATGTAAAAATGATGTAAAAGGCTGTTGTATAATTTGTTTTCTCCACTAGTGTCAATTAATCTGAGTTTCACAAAATAAATGACTAAGCAAACCCGAAGACAATTAGGAAATCCATTAATTTCCTACTTGGGTGACATAGACACCTAGCCTAAATAAAACAATACTCAAGATTAATGTAGCCACAAAATGTCAATAATGAGCACATACTTAGATTATTGGTCCAAACATAAAATTTATAAGTATCTCAATGGTGCAAATTTTTACTTGATAGAGTACTATCATGACAAGCACCATGACATTGTAGAGAATCATACTCAATAGGAGTATTGTATTTACAATGTACTTATAAATTTCGACCAAACAAAATTTAAAGTTTGGACAAAAGAGATGCACAAGATAATTGCATACCAAAAGACTAATTGTGCAATTCCCAACAAAATGGCCTTGGCATCCACTAAAAATGTTTATTAAGATACAATGGATTTTATGTATCTCAACTCAATAGGACAAAAACAAAATAACGAAGTCCTTTAGAATATGTCATATGATCATTAAATGTGTACAAAAATATATGACAATACAAATTCAATAAGTCTTGAGACATAACACAAGGTTATACACTCCCACTAATCCTTAATATGCCAATATAAGATTAGGATTCTCATTAGAGCCCACTAGAATTGGAATACTCTAATGATAATGGGATCAAAGCTCTATAAGATAATACTTGAAACAAAATTCACTATTTTCTCTATCAAAGAATTAAGTATTAGAAATAAGTAGATTAGAGTAGGATTAAAGAGAGAAATTGTTAGAAACAAAAATAAAAATCCCAACATACAATTCAACTCTAAAAGGATCACTTAAACAAGGTAACCACGAGTGAGATGAAAAAATATTCCCTAATATTTTGGAGTATGAGATCATTTGTAAGTTTTCAATTGCTCAATCAAAACATAAAATTAAGTGCTAAAATTATAAACAATATTCACACACTTGAATGAAAGATGTTACACGCAGCAGAAGAAGTAAATGAGACCTGTACTGAACAAATATTAAGGATATAATAATGAATAGTCTCTAACTCTCATGAAAAACTATAAATTATGTTTATCTACATATCCCAAATTAAAGCATATAACTTCAACAAAATTCCATTTGAAATACCATAAATAATAATACAAAATATATGGTATAGAAAAATTAATTTCTTTGAAGTTTAAGATTTTTCTATTGTCCTCACAAAAATTGTCCACTAATAACATATGACAATAGAGAGTTAATGTTGAGACCCATCACACAAAAAAATATTCTATAAGAGATTAGCACAAAATCTTTAATATAGGTGCTAACAACAAAGTGATCACAACTAATGATCAAAGTGGTCACAAATAGTATGTAACAAGAAAACCATTTTATCAAGACAACTAAACTTGGTTGCTCGTGTATGATTAATTGGGCATTTGAGGTAGAGATTTTGAATCAATACAACTCTATTTTATTGGATATTACTTTCAATATGTAAGATCCTCCTACTAGACAAAGAAAAAATAGTTGACTGAATGATTTCAAGAAAACATATCCAAAAAGCTAAAAAAAATCAACTATTTTATTTATCACACTAGAATCATTTCAAGTAATGTCATACTGACAGAGTATGTCCACTACCCACATGATAGAAATCTGTTTCTATAAAATATTTCATTAAACAAATTTGCATCGCGATAGGGAAATGCAACAATTCAAAATAATATTGGATTACTTAAAAAAAAATCCAATTAATAAGGTTAGACAAGGAGGCTAGCATGGAACAACAAATGAAACATGAACGTAAATTGAAACATATTAAAGAGTTAAATAGTTCCATATAAATATAGTCAAAACAAACCTCTATAGAATTTTTTTTGTTTGTCAAAATTTGTTTTTTAGAATCTCAAAACACAAAATAAGAAATATAATACTATAACGCACAAGAAAAACTTATATCATTTTAAAAAAAAGAATATTTATTAAGGTACTCAAACAAATATCTAATATAAGTGAAAGCAAATAGTGCATTATATCTCAACAAATTATATCAATAATAACACATAGATAAGGTGTAGTTATCATCAATATAACATAAATATGAAAATTATCAATAAATATGATAAATAGAAAATGATATTCAACAATAGTCACGTTCAAAGAAAACAAAATATGCTTAAAAATAATAAAATATACCTATAAGATATGATTGTTATTATTAATGTGATTGAATCAACACAAAATTTACATAATTGAACACATGATAAGTAACAATACAATTATGTAAATTAAGAGAGAATTATGTTTATCACAAAATTGGTAATTTATACCATGCATAATTGTATAACTAACACAAAATTCATATAACTACCAACGCTAGGCAGGCTTTAACAACACAAATTAAAGGAGAAAAATTATGCACAAAAGAGAATGCTAATTTTTTATCATACATATTATATTATAATAAAATGACCTTTAATTAATTTTTCAAGAGTAACACAATGCTAGAGAGGGTACTCCAAACTATAAAATAACTAAAATTGTAGGAAAGTGACACAAAAAATTAAGATCCAAAATCTGAGATTACGATATTGAAAATCCCAAAATTAAGTTTCAAATTAATCAAATAAATATATTCTTATGCCCAAAAGAGTTTCAGACAAAATACCGAAGATCTCAAAATTTTAAATAAATAATATGTGGACAACAAAAATTGGGCTTGGAAGTGGGGCCATGCACCCCCACGTGCTAGGCCCATGAGTGGGCTTTTGAAATTAGTATTCCAATCCGTATGGGATATATGAATCATGTAATCCGTATAGTCTTACCTTCTCCCTTTCACCGACCAAAAGTAACATAACTTACCTCACCAGCGCCGCCACCAACCAGAGAACACACCACCAACCAATGCCACCACGGACCACGACGGTAAGCCGGAGAAGGAAAGGATGAATGAAATGATTCAGCAAGCATGGCACGGCGCAGACGAAGCAACAGAGGAGAAGAGAAAGTGAGAAGTTTTAAAATTAAATAGAAAAGGGTAAATTGGGAAATGCACTATTACACTAATGGTGTAGAAGAAATTTGAATGATGTATGAAGCTTGTCCCTCATTTTTATCTATGAAGGAGATCTGGCTCATTCTCTCAACTTATGCGACAAAATTGTATGGGTAGGGCTTCATTTTGATTGTCTAGAAATTCATTAAAGAACAAAGGAGAAATCAAGAAAAAGATGTTGAGAGGGAAAATCACGTTTGGCAAACAAACACAGAATCGTGTTTTCACATATTCTCTCTCATTTTTAAATGAAAAAACAAGTTCTACAATGCGACTTGCTTAAGAATGGTTTATCTACAAAATCCCTCTATCAATTTTGCAAATCATTGAAGAATCAAAGAAATGAGGGAAGAAACGAAACATGTTTTTCGCAGACAAAACCTTGAAAATTGTTTTCGTGAAATTCTATCAAAATAATGAACGAAAATATGCATTTTCGTTTGGGTTCTGTTCGAAATCATGTGTTCTTCAAAAGCCCTAAACTAATTTTGAAAAACAATTATCCATGTGAGAGTAATTAGTTTTGAAAATAAAATCCTTTAATTCTCTAGAATTCGTATATGAAATGATACGACTTTTTGATATGTTATTCAAGTTATAAAAAGAAACAAAAGCCCTTAAGAAATTTCAAATTTCATGAATAAAATATTAGAGTTTTCTGACAAAGAATTTGAAAAGAAAAGGGACTCAAATATTTTTATCGCATATTGGATTTAAATAATTAAATCAATAAAAGCACTAATTTCAATTTCATGAATATAAAAAAGAAATTAAAATACTGTGGTTCACCCAATTAATAGCTATAATCTCATCTAAAACAATCCATAATCTACATATGATAATTATCTTATCTTAAATTGTTAATTGGTGATACTAAAAGATAATATGATAATTATTGATTGATATTAATTCACAATAAATATTTTAACATTTTTCAACTTGAATAGTACTAACCAATAATATGAATCATCAAGGCTAGAATGATAGAGAATTGAGACATCTGAATTTGGGTTTTAAAATATTCTCAAAAATGAAAAAGCAGTATTACCAATAATATGTATTTGTCCCATATTTGTGAGCAAAGACCTCTATTTATGAAGCAAAGAAAGAATTCCATCAATCTCCATGAGAATTTTGCGCGTGAAAAGAATTGTAGACTTATTGAGACATTGACAAATAAAAATATATTATCGTATATGATTTTGTAGTTCAGAATTTATATATTAAAAATACATATTAGCACATAAGTAAGGGAGCTAACTTATTGGATTTTTCATGAACAATTACAATTGTATCTTTCCATGGCCATTATACATTTTACCTTTTGGGTTTCTTTCCTTCAAAAGATTTCTATAGTTTAATCTTTTATAGTGTTTCCTTAAAAGATTCAAATCCAAAATTTAATCTTTCTTCTTGAGAAGGATAACTAATATTGAATAACCTGCTATCTTATTAACAAACACACCCAAAAAAGATGTAAAACTACCATTTATTTTTCCTGAGAATATACCACTGTGATGCCAATAGAAAGAAGATAGTTTTGGTAGTTCAAAACCCCACCAGTTGTTTAAGGAAGCAGCTTTTTAGATTTGTTCTTTTATTCTCACAGATCTTAAGAAAAATAAAGTTCATAAAGAAATTTAAAAAGGCTGAAAGAAATTAAACTAGCTATTACATTGTTCAACAAAATGAAATTAAACCCTAGACAAAGCTTTGCTAAATAAAAACTACTTAGTTTTTATTCGTACACTGTGATTCAATTATCCTCTTCAATCCTCCTCATTAGGAGGCATTTCATTGATATCAAAGTGAAGCATTTTGTCTGTAGTAACTGAAGTTAACATCTCTTGATACATGAAGCCACCACCTCCACTCTTCTTACTCACTTCTTCAACAACTCCATCATTACAATCACTCTTATCCCCAATGGCATTTTCTCCTTTTTCTTGTTTGTCATATTCATTAGCACAATCTTTAGCATCTCCTTCATGCTCTTCAGCAACAACTTCAGCTGTGGAAGGACCTTCACCAACTTCGTCTCCTTCCTCCACATCATTGATTAGTCCACACTCATTCGCATGACAAAATGCAGTGTGGTATGTTCTAAAATATTCATTACAAACTGTGCACGTTAACTCTCTTTTAGTCCAACAAATTTTATGTGCAGTGCAAGTTAACCCATCTGTTCTCAATTTCTTCCTCAATTTTATGTTTTTGTAATCGTCTTCATCACACGAGTCTTCACTATCACACTCAACATGATTATCATCAGAGGTAGCACTTTCCATGACAACCCTTTCATTCCTCACTTTGTTGCTCCCCCTCTTTTGCTGAACCCGCCAACCAGACCCAACCAAGAACTTGGACAAATCAGTGATCTGACCCCCACATACCTCATTCTCCCTTTTGAGTGTTGTTGCTTCAAAGGATTGAATCCCTCTTCTATTGTTCTTCTTTTTATGTGAAAATTTGTTCATTTTTGGGCCCTTGAAATGGACTTTGATGTGGCCACCTAACCCTCTTCCACACTTGAATTCACGCTTGCAGTAACAACAAACCTTTTTGTTGTCAGAATAAGGAACCACTTGAAGATTGTTGGCCTTGCCACCATCGATGTTCCCTTCAGTTGAAACCCTTTTGTTAGAAGGATCCATCTGCAGAAAAACAAAAAATACCTTTGTGAGAAACATTAAGTGATGGCTTTCAAAATGGTGTAAATATACCTGAATTTAAAAGAAAAATCTAATGTACCTTCTTGGAGATGACAAAGAGACAGGGAAAGAGAGAGAGAGAGAGAGAGAGAGAGAGAGACTAATGAAGAAGTGGAAATGGTCCTAGCTTCTAACATATCTTTATATATATGAAAGTAATTAAGTAAGCCTGTGATATTTTTTTCATTTTCATTTTGTCACCCCATTGCAGGGTATATTGGTAAAATAATGTACGACAAATTAATGTTTATCCTCATTTGTCATAAATTAATATTAATATTTTATGTTTTATAATAAATGCCTTCCCTTTTTCAAAAACAAATATGATTATAAAATAATGGTATGAAAATAAATATTTATTTCTTTACCATAAAATCTAAAGCAAAGGAGAGAGAGAGCAATGAAGGAGATGTTAAAATGTTCCTATGCTAACTTATCTTTATATATAAAAGTAAGTAGAACTGAGGTATTTTTATACTTTTTATTTTCTCATCCAAATGCAGGGAAAATTCGTAAAATAATGTAGGAAAAATTAATATTTGCCCTCTTTTGTCGTAAATGAATATTAACATTTATAAATGAGAAGTGAAAATGGTTCTAGGTTCAATGTATCTTTATATATATAAAAGTATGTAGAGTTGGTGTATTTTTGTCACTTTTATTTTCTCACCCAAATGCATGGCAAATTAGTAAAATAATGTGGGGAAAAATAATTTTTGTCCTCTATTGTCATAAATAAATATTAATATTTATAAAGGAGAAATGAAAATGGTCATTGGTTCTAATGTATCTTTATATATATAAAAGTAAGTAGACTTGGGGTATTTTTGTAATTTTATTTTCTCACCTAAAATGCATGACAAATTGGTAAAATAATGTAGGACAAATTAATGTTTGTCCTATTTTGTCATAAATTAATATTAATATTTATAAAGGAGATGTGAAAATGCTCATAGGTTCTAATGTATCTTTATATATATAAAAGTAAATAGTAGACTTTGGATATTTTTTCATGTTAATTTTCTCACCCAAATGCATGAAAAATTGGTAAATAATGTAGCGAAAATTAATGTTTGCCCTCTTTTGTCATAAATGAATATTAATATTTATAAATGAAAAATGAAAATCGTCTTAGGTTCAATGTATATTTATATATATAAAAGTATGCAGAGCTGGGGTATTTTTGTCACTTTTATTTTCTCACCCAAATGCATGGCAAATTGGTAAAATAATGTAGGAAAAATTAATGTTTTTCCTCTTTTGTCATAAATTAATAATAATATTTATAAAGGAGAAGTTAAAATGGTCTTGGGTTCTAACTTATCTTTATATATATATATATATATATATATATAATTAAGTAGACTTGGGGTATTTTTGTAATTTTTATTTTTTCACCTAAAATGCTTGGCAAATTGGTAAAATAATGTAGGGCAAATTATTGTTTGTCCTAATTTGTCATAAATTAATATTAATATTTATAAAGGAGATGCATGTGAAAATGGTCCTAGGTTCTAACGTATCTTTATATCTATAAAAGTAAGTAGACTTAGGATATTTTTTTTCATTTTTATTTTCTCACCCAAATGCATGACAAATTGGTAAAATAATATAGGAAAAATTAATATTTTATCTCTTTTGTTGTAAATTAATATTTATATTTTATGTCTCATAACAAATGCTAATAAATGCCCTCTCTTTGTTTTTAAAAAAACAAACATGATTATAAGATAATTGTATGAAAAGAAATTCAAGTTTATTTACCATAAAAGAAAATATGATTATACATAGGTGTTGAGATAGAGTAGACAAGGAGAAAATGTAAACCTATCATCCATTTGTTAGGGTATTAATTAAGGTTGAATAAAGAATGAGTTAGAAAAAAATGTGAAATAATTTGACAAATGATATGATGAGAAATAAAAAGAATAAAATGATGTTAATGGGATAAAAAAAATATGTGTATATCATTACTAAAAAATACATTCTTTCCTAGAAATTAAACACTCTAGTTTTTATACTTATTCTATATACTTTTTTGAAACCAGCCTTAATTGATCTTAATGAAATCTCTCCACCAAATAGAATATCATGAAGTAGAAGCTCTATTTGGCTAATCTGAATCATGAAATGGAACATATCTGTGCACAAGCAAAGAATACCAAATGGTTGATTGATTTGTAAGGCATCTCCACTTCATTTCAGCAGCGGACTAGTATTAAAAAAAATTAACCCTTAACCCGAGAGGAGTTCAAAACTATGAAAAGTGATTTTGATAGCCCATAAGTTTTGGTAATCTTCGTCACCAACAATCATTAAATCATCTGCATACTGCAATAAAGAATATTGGATTGTAACACCCCAATATTTTATATCTTGAAATGATACCAGAATTTTTAGAACTTCCATTTTGATAAATTAGTAATTTATTTAGAGACAAGAATGACTGTTGATTAACCAAAGTATGAGAAATTTTGCAAGAAGGATAAAACTAATCCTAGAAGTTTTCCCTTAATTTTAGGGTTAAGGAAACTTAGTCATTAAAATGATTTAGTAATTTTATAAACAAAGGAATAAAATGGTGAACATAACACAAAAATGGTGGCTTTAGCAATGGATGGGCCGAATAGGTATAGGAAAGGCAAGAAAATTCAGATTTTTCTAAAATGTTGTCCAAAGCCCTTAGTGTAACACCCCAATATTTTTATATACGTGTTAAATGTGTAATTTAGGAAATGTTTTAGATCAATTAGTAATATGTGATTAAAGGATTTTTTACCTAGAATAGAGATTAGAAAAATTTCAATACAATACTCCTAGGTAATAAATTACTAATAGGTGACAAGAAAATCTAGAATAGAATTTCTAGGAACTTTACTAC
>PYAF01004217.1:19337-30812 GCA_007407185.1 Glycine tomentella
TAGGATTGAATGGTCTAAATTCTATCTTAGAGTTAGAGATGAAACAATAGATTAGGATTAGGCTGTTTTATTATGTCCTGAATGGGCTAAACAATTGTATAAACATTAGCTTAGCTCCCATTTTTTATGTACATATTGACATTATTCAATTTTATTTGTTATTCAAATTTTATTTTATTGAATTGTATTATCAAATTGGTTGGTTGGTGGCAAATATTTTTTATGTACATATTGACATTATTCAATTTTATTTGTTATTCAAATTTTATTTTATTGAATTGTATTATCAAATTGGCTGGTTGGTGTATGGTTCTGGTTTTTCATTTATAGGTTGAAGAACTGCACTAATTAAAAAAACAGAAACAATACTAAAAAAAAAAAAAACATCGGTTTTCTAAAGAAAACCGATGTTAACATATGACACAACATCGGTTTTCTTAAGAAAACCGATGTTAACATATTAAACAACATCGGTTTTCTTATGAAAACCGATGTTAACATATATCACAACATCGGTTTTCTTAAGGAAACCGATGTTAACATATATCACAACATCGATTTTCTTAAGGAAACCGATGTTATACTGTAATCGTATACATTTTTAACTTTTTATATTTTCAGATGGCGACATCAGTTTTGATCGGGGAACTGATGTTGTGATATCACGTTAACATCGGTTTTGAAAACCGATGTTAACTTCTACATATTTAACGTCGGCTGATTCAACATCGGTTCAAAACCGATGTTGAATGTCAAAAATAACCGATGTTAAATCATGTTTTTCTAGTAGTGATACTTTTAAGTTACTAAAAGGTGCATATCAAGAAGAGTTAATTAATTAACTCTGGTATTTATAATTTGGCACGTAATGATGAATATATTTAATATATATATATATATATATATATTCACATACAAATCCAATAAGTAATTGTATAGTTATTTGGGTCTATATGGATTGGAGCCCAATATATTGTTATATTACTAGGGTTTTCCCTAAGTTGGATGTAACACTGTTGAGCATTCCACATTTGATGTCTCTCAGTGTAATACTTCAAACACCCAACACTAAACTCTTCTCTCTCTCAAACCTCTTACCTCCAACAATCTTGAAATATTAGCTTTGTGTATCAGATTTGTGCGAGTAAGGTTTTGTTTCGAAGATCTCATCGAGAGGAGCTTAAGGGTATGATCACTTTCGTGTTTTGACAGAAAGATTGATTGGGATCTGAGTTTGAAAACTCTGCATCCATAACCTTTGAGTCCATATCTTGGAAATTTAAGCCAATTTCATGAGTTGAAACCTTATGGGTTTTGTTCTACTCGTCAAGACGATCATTTTGACTAGTCATTTGTGTAAAACGGAGGTCAGACGAAGGAGATATAGTCGTTGGAAGTTTCTGCAGTTTTCTAGTGACTTTTCTGCGACTGGTTTGTTTTTCGGCGAGTTTTTCTGGCAATTAGTTCATTTTCTAATGAACTTTTCTGGCGAGCATTTTTGGCAACTGGTTCGTTTTCCGATGAACTTTTTCGGCAACCAACGACTTTCTGGCGAACTTTTCCAGCGAGTTTTCAACAAGTCTCTAGCCACCAAAAATAGTCATTCTGAAGGTTTTTGGGCATTTCGGATTCATTTTTGGAGTCAGATTTGACAAATTTCACTCTATAGTACTATTTTTTGAAAAGTTAGAAGATTTGGTATAGTTTGAAGCATTTTAAGGTGCACTCTTTCTAACTATTTTACTTTGATTAAAATGACAAAACATAGCTCCTATGATATCATAAAGCTTAAATCGTTTAATAATCTCTTTGTTAATCTTGTGTTGAGTAAGCTACCTGCTGAATGAAATTCTTTTAAGACTGACCTGCACAAACTAAAAGAAAAGATGGGGCTGGATGAATTAAAAAGGTATATTCATATTGAAGATCAAAACATTTGTAGGAAGAGTTTGGAACAAGTAGGACAACAAAAGTCAGTTGCCAACTTAGTTTCACACTCCTATAAATCTTAGAAAAAATCTAAGTCACCAAAAGGTGAATCCTCTTCACAGTTAGAGGCCAAAAAGACTGTCTTCAATAAGAAGAAGAAGGGCAAGTGACATAACTGTGGAAAGTGGGGTCACTGGGCAGCAGAGTGTAAGCTACCAAAAATGTCAAAGAACAGCACACCAAAAATTGAGGCTAATATGCTAATTAGTGAATCTAAGCCTCAAGCCTTCATTGGAACGATGAATAATGGAAAGGCCAGTGTCTCTTTTGAGTGGTGGTTGGATAATGGTGGTACCTGTCATGCGACAAATGATAGGAATTTACTCACTAAGGTCATAGAAGTGAAAGACACCATGGAAAATTGTAATGGTGGTGAGGCAAAGGTGACTCATGCTGGAACTGCTAATTTGGTGCTTTCTTCAGGTAAGTTACTAACTTTGAAACATGTTAAAGTAAGTACCTTTACTTAAAAAGAATATAATATCTATGAGTTTACTTGATAAAGCTGGTATGTCTTTTTCAACTATGAATGGTAGATTAACTTTACCTGTTAACTCATGTTACTTTGGTTGTGCATTTATGATTAATGGCATGTATAGACTGAGTTTAGATACTGATAGCATAAACGATGTTAGTTCTACTTTGATTGATCCAAAATTATTACATAATAGATTTGGACATGTGAGCTATAGGAAAATGCAACATTTATCTAAAACTCACACCGTTCCATTAAACACTTCTATTCGATTTGACAAATGTGAAGTGTGTGCACAGACTAAGATCACTAGAAAACCTTTTAAGTCGGTTTCTAAAAGCACAACACTTCTTGAGCTTATACATTCTAATCTTTGTGACTTTAAAAACTATGTTACCAAAAGGGGCGGAAGTACCTAATCACTTTCATAGATGATTTTTCTAGATATTGTCATGTTTATTTGTTGAAATTGAAAGATGAAGCTTCTGAAAATTTTAAGATTTTTAAATCTAGAGTTCAAAACCAACTTAATTTGAAAATTAAAATGTTTAAGAGTGATAGAGGAGGAGAATATACAATGACTGGGTTCAAGGAATTTTGTGCTTTGGAGGGCACAGTACTTGAAACTACAGCTCCTTACTCACCACAATCAAATGGTGTTGCAGAGTGTAAGAATAGAAATTTAATCGAAATGCTAAATTCTATGTTACTTACAGTTGGCATGCCTTCCTCTTATTAGGGAGAAGCTGTTTTAACTGTTAATCACATCTTAAACAGGTTGTCGCACTCTAAATTGTCTAAGATACCTTATGAGATATGGCACAAATGGCCTTGTAGATATGATACCCTTAAAACTTGGGGTTGTGTTGCCTATGTAAGGATACAAAATCCTAAAAGGCCTAAGGTTGGACCTAGAACCACTACTTGTGTATATCTAGGTAGTGCAGAAGATAGTGTTGCAGATAGATTTTTGGATCCATCTACTAACACAGTGATAGAATCTAGAGATGTAGAATTCTTTGAGTACAAGTTTCTTGGCAATCTTGACTTGAAGGTTTTTGGATCTATAGATATGATTTCAGAATCTCCTATAGAATCTGTAGCTTGTCCTTTTGACACTAATCTCACACAACTGGCTATTGAACCAATCCCAGTTAGAAAATCTGCAAGAGATAAAGTTTCTAAAACTTTTGGTGAAGACAATGTCACTTACAATATAGAGGATGATCTATTCTCCTATCAATAAGTAATGAGATCTAAGGAATCCTTACTGTGGGCAGAAGCTATAGATGATGAAATGAGTTCTTTGCTACAGAATCACACTTGGCAGCTAGTCAATTTGCCAAAAAGGGCTAAGGCTATATGCTGTAAGTGAGTATTATAGAAGAAACTGAATAGTGACAGATCAATAGCTAGATATAAAGCACGTTTAGTAGCTAAATGCTTTAAATAACAAAGTGGAATAGACTTTTTTGACATTTATTCACTTGTATGTCATTTGTCAACTATAAGAATTCTTCTTGCTTTGGCATCTATTGGACAATTTGTAGTGCATCAAATGGATGTAAAGACAACTTTCTTAAATGGAGAGTTAAATGAAGAAATCTACATGGAACAGCCTGAAGGGTATGTCATGAAAGGCATAGAGAAAAAAGTTTGTAAATTGAACAAATCTTTGTATGATCTTAAACAGACACCTAAGATATGGCATCTTAAGTTTGACAAGGTGGTAAATAGCTACGAATTTCAATCCAGTTATTCATATAAATGCATTTACTATCGTTTCATGTCAAATAAGATAGTCATCATTGTTAGATACAGGTGGAGCTTGAAGAGGATCAAGATGCTGAGGCTCTTAGTCTTGGATAAAGGTTTAACTTTTACATGCCATTCCATTGAAGGCATGTGTAATCTTTAGATGTCTAATAGATTGCATCCCATGATCCCTTGCATTACATAAACATCATTCATTGGCTTGTGTTCATGGTTTTACAAAAAGCACATGTCTTGTGTATAAGTTTTAAAGTATTCATGATTGCATTGAAAAGTCAAAGTGTTCAAAGCTTATGTTTTGGAAAAAAATATTTTCTCTATTTTAATTGATTATCAACTAATGGTAATCTATTAATTAAGCTTTGATGAACACTTTAATCGATTACAACTATATGGTATTCGATTACACTTCACACAGACACATAAATGTTTTCCTGTGATAATCGATTATGATTTGAAGGCAAATGTTTTCCTGCTCAAGAACAAGGAGATAAAGAAGAAGAGGATGCAGAAGTTGGTCCTGCTGAGCAGTAGTGGACCCCTTTTCAATCTCTAATGATTCAAAAGATGGATGTGATGATGGCTCTGCATCACGAGCATTCTGCTGATTTGCATTCATCATTGGAAAACTCACTACTAGGCTGGAAAATATAAAGACTAGTATGGCTCTTAAAGACTTTGACAATCTAATGCCTAAGTGGTTGTTTTGTTTTGCTTCTTGTTGTTATGTTTCCAGTCTCATGTTTTAAAATTTGTTGCTTTTGTTTTATGTTTTCTTGTTCTGCAACTATCATTAATGAATAAAATTATGCTTTATGTTGTTTACAACTTCCTTGCGTATATCATTATAACTGGATTTTTTTTGTCATTGATAAGTCAAAAGGGGGAGAAAAATGAACTGGTGAACATAAAAATGAACATATTGATGAACATCAAAATGAACTTATGGGTGTTGTGCTTGAGAAAATAAAATAAAAACAGAGGAGAAAACTGAATAAACATTTGCTTTGATAAAACATTGCTCTTTATCTTAACTAATGTGAAATTACCTAAGATAGGGGGAGCATATAAATACCTATGAATATACATTGTTTATGCAAAGTATACTTGACATTTATTCTTGGAAAGAAGCTGATTCTATTTCAATTATCAAGTATAAGCTCCTGGAAATCATCTCTTAAAAGAACACTAAAGGTCAACATGTTCAATTGAAGTTTGGCATGATCAAAGCCAAAAAGGGGGAGATTGTTAGATGCAGGGAGAGCTTGAAGAGGATCAACATGCTGAGACTCTTAGTCTTAGATAAAGTTTTAACTTTTATATGCCATTCAATTGAAGGCATATGTAATCTTTAGATGTCAAAGAGATTTTATCCTATGATCCCTTGCATTGCATAAACATCATTCATTGGCTTGCATTCATGGTTTTACAAAAAGTACATGTCTTGTGAAAAAGTTTTAAAGTATTCGTGATTGCATTGAAAAACCAAAGTGTTCAAAGCTTATGTTTTTGGAAAAACATATTTTTTCTGTTTTAATCAATTACCAGTTAATGGTAATCTATTACTTAAGCTTTGATAAACACTTTAATCGATTACAACTATATGGTATTCGATTACACTTCACACAGACACATAAATGTTTTCCTGTGATAATCGATTATGATTTGAAGGCAAATGTTTTCCTGCTCAAGAACAAGGAGATAAAGAAGAAGAGGATGCAGAAGTTGGTCCTGCTGAGCAGTAGTGGACCCCTTTTCAATCTCTAATGATTCAAAAGATGGATGTGATGATGGCTCTGCATCACGAGCATTCTGCTGATTTGCATTCATCATTGGAAAACTCACTACTAGGCTGGAAAATATAAAGACTAGTATGGCTCTTAAAGACTTTGACAATCTAATGCCTAAGTGGTTGTTTTGTTTTGCTTCTTGTTGTTATGTTTCCAGTCTCATGTTTTAAAATTTGTTGCTTTTGTTTTATGTTTTCTTGTTCTGCAACTATCATTAATGAATAAAATTATGCTTTATGTTGTTTACAACTTCCTTGCGTATATCATTATAACTGGATTTTTTTTGTCATTGATAAGTCAAAAGGGGGAGAAAAATGAACTGGTGAACATAAAAATGAACATATTGATGAACATCAAAATGAACTTATGGGTGTTGTGCTTGAGAAAATAAAATAAAAACAGAGGAGAAAACTGAATAAACATTTGCTTTGATAAAACATTGCTCTTTATCTTAACTAATGTGAAATTACCTAAGATAGGGGGAGCATATAAATACCTATGAATATACATTGTTTATGCAAAGTATACTTGACATTTATTCTTGGAAAGAAGCTGATTCTATTTCAATTATCAAGTATAAGCTCCTGGAAATCATCTCTTAAAAGAACACTAAAGGTCAACATGTTCAATTGAAGTTTGGCATGATCAAAGCCAAAAAGGGGGAGATTGTTAGATGCAGGGAGAGCTTGAAGAGGATCAACATGCTGAGACTCTTAGTCTTAGATAAAGTTTTAACTTTTATATGCCATTCAATTGAAGGCATATGTAATCTTTAGATGTCAAAGAGATTTTATCCTATGATCCCTTGCATTGCATAAACATCATTCATTGGCTTGCATTCATGGTTTTACAAAAAGTACATGTCTTGTGAAAAAGTTTTAAAGTATTCGTGATTGCATTGAAAAACCAAAGTGTTCAAAGCTTATGTTTTTGGAAAAACATATTTTTTCTGTTTTAATCAATTACCAGTTAATGGTAATCTATTACTTAAGCTTTGATAAACACTTTAATCGATTACAACTATATGGTATTTGATTACACTTCACAAAGACACAAAAATATTTTCCTGTGATAATCGATTACGATTTGTGGTAATCGATTACTTGACGCGTTCTTGGAAATAAAACTTTCTGTTTTAGTCGCATACATGGTGATTTAATGGATTATTTTGTTCATATATCTTTTCTATAAATCTCAAGAACACTTGAATCGATTAAACTTGTTAACAATCGATTACATTAGTGGTTTTTATCGATTACATTGATGATTTAATCGATTACATTCAGTTATAACAATTTATTATAAATAGTTGTTGGGTCTTTTGAACCTAAGAACATTGATGAGCATTGGATGTTTGCCATGCATGATGAACTTAATTAGTTCAAGAGAAATAAAGTTTGGGAATTTGTTCCTAGATCTTCTTCTCACAAGCCTATTGGCACCAAGTGGGTTTTTAGGAACAAACTTGATGAAAGTGGCATCATAGTTAGAAAAAAGCTAGATTGGTTGCAAAATGTTGCAACCAAGAGGAAGATATTGACTATGAGGAAACCTATGCTCCAGTAGCAAGGTTAGAGGCCATTAGATTACTACTTGCAGATGCATGTTTAATGGATTTTAAACTATTTCAAATGGATGTAAAGAGTGCTTTTCTCAATGGATATATTGAGAAGGAAATCTATGTTGATCAACCTCTTGGCTTTGTTGATTTTAAATATCCAAATTATGTTTTTGAACTAAAGAAATCTCTTTATGGATTAAAGCAGGCTCCAAGGTCCTGGTATGAAAGGTTAAGCAGCTTTTTACGTAGCCAATCATTCATAAGAGGACAAGTGGACAAAACATTGTTCATCAAGAAATCTGGCAATCAGTGGCAGAGCCGGCCAATAATTTTAGCCCATGCCAAAAAATTGACATATCAAATTATCAAAATATTTATTATAATTACACAAATTTACATAACATTAAAATTTTTAAGTAGTGTTAAATTTTATTTTTAGATAGTACCAAATTTTAGGTAATATTAAATTTTATTTTTAGGTAGTGCCAAATTTTATTTTCAATCCTAATTAATTATATAAATATATATATATATATATATATATATATATATATAATTATTAAACAAATTTAAAAATTAGCTAGTGCCATGGCCATTGCTAGTTATAATACCAGCTCCGCCACTGTTGGCAATGATATCTTATTGGTTCAAATATATGTTGATGATATCATTTTTGGTTTAACTAATCATTCCTTGTGCAAAGAATTTTCTGTCTCTATGCAAAATGAATTTGAAATGTCCATGATGGGAGAATTAACATTCTTCCTTGGTCTTCAAGTGAAGCAAATGAAAAATGGGACATTTCTCAGCCAATCAAAAAGTACTGGAATCAATTGATCAATAAATTTGACATGGAGAAAAGCAAAGATGTTGTTACTCCTATGGCAATCTCAACTTACCTTGATTCAGATGAAAAAGGCAAGAAGGTTGATAAGTCAAAGTATAGAAGGATGATTGGATCACTATTGTACTTGATTGCAAGTAGACCATATATTATGTTGAGTGTGTGCTTGTGTGCTAGATATCAAACTAATCCTAAGGATTCACACCTCACTACATTCAAGAGAATCATCAAATACCTTAAATCAACCATAAAAGTTGGTCTTTGGTATCCAAAAGGTGCATCATTAAATTTAATTGGCTATTCAACTTCTGATTTTGTAGGATGCAAACTTGATAGGAAAAGTACTAGTGGAACATGGCACTTGTTGGGAAGCTCACTAATCTCATGGAATTTCAAGAAGTAATCATGTGTTGCTCTTTCAATAGCAGAAGTTGAATACATAGCAGTTGGAAGTTATTGTGCACAAAGTTTGTGGCTTAAGCAACAACTCCAAGATTTTGGTGTGGAACTAAAAGAAATTCCTCTGTTGTGTGACAACACAAGTGCAATAAACCTATCAAAGAATCCAGTCATGCACTCAAGGACAAAACATATAGAGATCAGGCATCACTTCCTCAAGGATCACATTCAAAAGGGTAATCTCAAAATTGAGTTTATTGATACTAACAATCAATTAGCTAATGTCTTTATCAAACCTTTATCTAGAGATAGATTATATGATCTTAGGAACATGCAAGGAATTCTTGATGAATCTAATATATAATAGCATGCCTATGATTTGTCTAACTACATGAAATACCAATCACTAATTGATCATGCATCACATATGATTGTAATTCAAAATCTGATGAAAAACATTGTTTATGCTGCATAATTGTCTATTTTAATCGATTATTATACATATTCATCAATTATTTGTGGCTTTAAGACTATTTAGAGTCAAAACTTCTTTGGAGTAATCGATTACTTTAATGAATTAGTTGATTACTTGATGTTTAAATGCAATCCAGAAACAAATATTCTCTAGAATAATTAATTACTCTATCGTATTAATCGATTACCTATTGTATAAAGTTATTTCTAAATAAGAAACTCTCTGGAGTAATCGATTACTTAATGCTTGAGAGTTGCTTCATGATCAGAAACTCCCTGGAATAATCGATTACCATGTCAGATTAATCGATTACTTGATGCACAAAGCTATTTTAAAGTTAAAATCCTCTGGTATAATCGATTACCAAGCTTATGTAATCGATTATTTATGGCGTTTTTGCAAAACTGCACAATTTTCAAAAAGTGTAATTGATAATCATATCTTTAATTTCAAATTTGAAATCTAGTTCAATGAACCCAGACATTCTTGGAACACGAAATAGTTGTTACCAAGTTTTTAAAATTCAAATTTTAAAACATCAAAACCCCCATAAATTTAGGTTTTCACAAGCTGAAAATTTGTTTCTTCCTTAAAGTAAGCTGAGTTAATTCTTCTACTCTGCTTCTCTTTCCCTTAAGCAAACCTCTGCCCATTTCTTTCTTTAACCTAATCTCATAATGTCTAAACCATATGCCTCAAAGAGAATCAAAACAAGCAAGAGGAAAGCTGGAAAATCCTCTAATGTTGTTGTGAACAGGCTCAATACTTGGTTCACTTCTGAGGTTGATAGAAATAATTAATGTAATTCCATGCTACCAAACTAGTCTAGCCTCCAAAGTATGTTGAGTTTGACTGGTTTGTTAATGAGGGATTTCAATTCCCTGCTATTCTGGAAGCTCAAGGACTGAAGAAGTTTCTTGAATTAAAGGGTACATTCTACCCTGAGCTGGTGAAAGTTTTCTACACTTATGCCAAAGCTAGCATGGATGGGGTTCTTCGTTCACAAGTGAATGGAGTTGCAATGGAGATTGATGAAGAAGTTTGGAATGTTGTGGCTGGCATTTCCTATGAAGAGTAAGGAGGTTTGAAGAAGAGGTTGGAGGGTACTCTAAATTGACACATATAGATGAATGTTGCTGGATCCTCAAGCTAGATTGAAGACCAGATTGGGGGTTGAAAATATGACAGGGGAGGATAGGTTGTTGCACTACATCATCACCTATATCCTAACCCCTAGGTCTACTAATCATGCACAAATCACAGATGATGCTTTGCAACTAGTGCATAGCATGAAGATTGAAACTCAAATTAATTGGGTTCTAGTCCTTGAGGAGACCATGATGAAGTCTAAGAGACTTCTTAGCTATCAATTCTCATATGATGTACTAGTCTCAAGGTTTATAGACTATTTTTGGATTGATGTCTATAATGAGATTGTGGACAACACAATAAACATCACTGAGAAACATCTCACCAAGTTGGGTTTGATGAAAACCCTAAATGGGTGGTTGATGGATGGAGAACAAGCTCCTCTAGGTGGTGCTGCTAAGGAACAAGGAGATGAAGAAGAAGAGGATGCAGAAGTTGGGCTTGCTGAGCAGCAATGGACCCCTTTTAAATCTCTAATGATTCAAAAGATGGATACGATGATGGCTCTGCATTATGAGCATTATGCTGATTTGCATTCATCATTGGAAAACATCACTACTAGGATGGAAAATATAGAGACTAGTATGGCTCTTAGAGACTTTGACAATATAATGCCTTGGTGGTTGTTTTGTTTTCCTTCTTGTTGTTATGTTTCCAGTCTCATGTTTTAAAATCTATTGCTTTTGTTTTATGTTTTATTGTTTTGCACCTATCATTAATGAATAAAATTATGCTTTATGTTGTTTACATCTTCCTTGCTTATATCATTATAGCTGGATTTTTTTTGTCATTGATAAGCCAAAAGGGGGAGAAAAATGAATTGGTGAACATAAAAATGAACATATTGATGAACATCAAAATGAACTTATGGGTGTTGTGCTTGAGAAAATAAAATAAAAACAGAGGAGAAAACTGAATAAACATTTGCTTTGATAAAACATTGCTCTTTATCTTAACTAATGTGAAATTACCTAAGATAGGGGGAGCATATAAATACCTATGAATATACATTGTTTATGC
>PYAF01004217.1:30912-49769 GCA_007407185.1 Glycine tomentella
AAAATGAACATATTGATGAACATCAAAATGAACTTATGGGTGTTGTGCTTGAGAAAATAAAATAAAAACAGAGGAGAAAACTGAATAAACATTTGCTTTGATAAAACATTGCTCTTTATCTTAACTAATGTGAAATTACCTAAGATAGGGGGAGCATATAAATACCTATGAATATACATTGTTTATGCAAAGTATACTTAACATTTGTTCTTGGAAAGAAGCTGATTCTATTTCAATTATCAAGTATAAGCTCCTGGAAATCATCTCCTAAAAGAACACTAAAGGTTCAACATGTTCAACTGAAGTTTGGCATGATCAAAGCCAAAAAGGGAGGGATTGTTAGATACAGGGGGAGCTTGAAGAGGATCAAGATGCTGAGACTCTTAGTCTTAGATAAAGTTTTAACTTTTACATATCATTCAATTGAAGACATATGTAATCTTTAGATGTCAAAAAGATTTCATCCTAAGATCCCTTGCATTGCATAAACATCATTCATTGGCTTGCATTCATGGTTTTACAAAAAGCACATGTCTTGTGAAAAAGTTTTAAAGTATTCATGATTGCATTAAAAAGCCAAAGTGTTCATAGTTTATGTTTTGGAAAAACATATTTTCTTTGTTTTAATCGATTACCTGCTAATGGTAATCTATTACTTAAGCTTTGATAAACACTTTAATCGATTACAACTATATGGTATTCGATTACACTTCACAAACACACAAAAATGTTTTCCTGATAATCGAATATGATTTTCGGTAATCGATTACTTGACGCGTTCTTGGAAATAAAACTTTATGTGTTAATCGATTACATGACGATTTAACGGATTACTTTGTTCATATATCTTTTCCAGAAATCTCAAGAACACTTGAATCGATTCAACTTGTTAACAATCGATTACATTAGTGGTTTTAATCGATTACATTGACAATTTAATCGATTGCATTCAGTTACAACAATTTATTATAAATAGTTGTTGAGTCTTTTGAAAAATACAGATCATTACACTATGAAATTTTCATAGATTTTCGAAAGCCTTCTGAAGTAAGAAAATATATACCGAGTTACTAAGCTCTTGTCCCACAAATTATAAATCTTCATGTTGCATTGAAAGATTTCTTCTTAGGCAAGATTTTAAAGAAGCTCTTGGAGAGTTTGCTTTAAAATTTGTTTTTCAACTTGAATCAAGATTGGTAAATCATTTGCATTCATATTCATTGAATCATCAGGTTGTCTCTCTCCATTAACTTTGCTTGTAAATTCATTTTAGAATTTTTGGTTGTTTTTAACTATTACAATAGAATTTTTCTAGAGTAGGTTTCTCTAGAGGGAAAATTAGAGAAGGGTTCTCTATGTCTTGATCACTAGAAGTCTACGGGGATTAGATTTATGTTCTTAATCTAGGTTTGATTAAGGGTGATTTGTAATAAGCTTATAAGAAAAGAATATTGTGAATAGTGGAACTCTAACTAAGATTGGTTAGAAGAAACTAGATGCAGCTTCTCAAAGGTGAGAAGTGGACCAGTATAAGTTCTTGTGTTGAGTATTTTTTTTAATCTCTTCTTGCTATCTTAATCTGTGATTTTTTTGGTGAAATCTTTCTTACTCAACAAGTGTAAGTTTTGGAATTGTTTCCTTGAGCCAAGTGGTTTGATTGGTTGGAACATTCTTGATTTATCTGTGATACGATCTTATTACTTTGTTTCTTTAAAGATTTTTAAAAGGCCAAGTCTAAACCAATTCATCCACCCTCTTGGTTATTATGTGTGTTCATATTGTTTTCAATCATATGCTTGTATGTTGATGACATGTTAATTCTTGGCTCCGATCATTTTATAGTGAGTGATGTGAAAACCACTTTAGTTAAAAAAATTGACGTTAAAGATCTTAGTATAGCTAATACCATTCTTGGTATGAAACTAAGCTTTGAAAGGCAAGTTATCTCCCTAAGCCAAACTCATTATATTGAGCAACTACTTTCTACCTAGGGATACAGTGAGTGTAAACCAAGTTAGACATGATATGAATATAACAAAAGACTGAGTCCTAATGAAGGGACCAGTGTGGATCAGGTAAAGTACTCAAAATTGATATGTAGTCTCATGTATGCTATGAGTTTCACTAGACCTGACATAGCCTTTGCAGTTGGCATGTTGAGTCGTTTCACTAGTAATCCTAGTAAAGAGCATTGGGATGCCCTCAGTAAGCTGATGAGATACCTTAAAGGTACTAAGCTTATGCTCTATGTTATTCTGGTTATCCTTCAATTGTGGATGGATATTCTGATGCCTCATGGTGTTCAAAAATTGGAAATAGTAAAGCCACCAGTGGATATGTATGCACTCTAGGTGGAGCTACTATTACTTAGAAATCCAAAAGACAGACTCTTATTGCGTTGTCATCAATGGAATCGAAACTTTTTGTTTTAACCTCAGCTGGTGAAGAGGGAGAGTGGATAAAGAATCTGATTATGGATATTCTTTTGACTCAACTAAAGATTAATTCTTTAAGTTTATTTTGTGATAATCAAGCAACAGTCTAAGTCGTAAAGAATGCTCCCTTTAATTCAAACAGAAGACATGTGAGATTGAGACATGCATTGTTGAATTATCTGAGAGAACAATGAGTTATCACTTTGGTCGATGTGAGATCGAAGGATAACATGGCCGATGCTTTCACAAAAGGTTTGCCTAACGATCGATTATTCAAAACAGTGGGGGAAATGAGATTAAAGACTATGTAGACAAGTCTTAATTATCATTTACTTACCTTTAATTGTGTGTTTTGAATTATCGAATCTTCCTTTGCTGGCCAAATGATAAGTACAATTTATATGTTTAATCAATGATCGTGGTTGCTAATTATTTTGAAAGGGGTGAGTTATCTCATTCCAAACTTGATGAGATGATTATAATCTAATTCAAAATTTCTACCTGGGAAGCTTGTGTCATTCCAAATTTGATGATACAATCCTACCAGGTTGACCTATCCTTTTGGTTAAAATGATCTCATTCCAAACTTGGTACTAGATTATTTGACTTTAAGGAATTAGTAATTAACTGTGACATTCCAAATTGAAACATAGAAATAGTTGATTAGAAGCCTATTGATCTTGTTCTTAATTGAAACTTGACATTACAAGACTAGGTTATTGTAAGTGATGTGACTATTAATCTTATTCTGTGAAACGAGACAATTGTTACTCTTTTACAAATAAACTTAGGTTGATGTCTCTTTATAACTTAAACTATTTAGGCCTTGTTCATAATTTATGAAACTGGCTTGATGCTTATGACCATGATATTGTGATGCTTTATGACATTGATATATATATTCTTCTTTGCCTCCTGATATGATGCTAAGTTCTTTTAGTAGAATTAGACATTTTTAGTAGTTTATTCAAATGGTTGAATTCATGATAATATGAAATTCATATTTGATATTCTACAAGGGATGACAGAGATGGAGGAGAGCTTAATAAGTGGGATTCTGAGGAGGAATACCAACTTGATATATCATTTAGACTAGTTGGGAACTTGACAATTCATCTGCTATTGCCCATTATGTTAGAGTCTGTTTATTTAAGACTTACATTTTGTTATTTCTATTTTGTGAACATTATGATTATTATGTTTATTTCTTATATTTGTAAGGCCTTAGACTATTTTGACTGGCCTACTTATACTTGACTATTATGCATATGTTGATTGTGAACTAATTTTGAGATTGATTTTTAGACGTTGGGATTTGGATGAGTTTAGATTTAATCTAAAACTCTTGGTATTTATATTGTTATATTGATCTCAGAACAGATTCATGAGAATGATGATTCACTTAGTTTGATTGCAAATGTTATCTGAGTTTAATGTTTTATTATTGAAACTCTTTGACCGATCGGAGTTGATTGTCTTGGACTAGATGTAGATGATTCATGTCTGTTTGAACATTACACCGACTACCTTATTTGATTGTGTTGTATCGTGAACATAGGAGGAGATTGTTGAATATATTTAATAAATATATATATATATATATATTAAATATTTATATGTTCACATACAAGCCTCTTATTGTATGGTTATATAAGTCCATATGGACTGGAGCTCAATAGCTTGTTATATTACTAGGATTTTCCCTAAGCCAAAGGTAATATTATTGAACATTCCACATTTGATGTCTCTTAGTGTAATACTTCAAACATCCAACACTAAATCTTTTTCTTTCTCAAATTTCTTATCTCCAACATGTTACACGTGATTAAATAGGAAACAAAGTGTCTATTTTGATATGAATAAAATTTGCATTAATAATCGTCTATTGTGCAGCACCTTACGTGAATGCCATTTGCATTAATAACATATGATTCAAATAAAGCTAATATTTTTCATTGAATTTTAATTTATGGTTTATGCATGGATTTGTTCCACCTTACGTGATTAAGTACTAAAAGATGAGCGGGAATTTACATGCAGGATAGACAGAAAAATAATTTGGCAGAACTTCTTAGCTTTATTAATAAAAGATTATGCCAGCTACTTATTATTTGTAATAATAAAATTATTACATAAAAAGTTAATTTTTAAATAGGAAAAAAAAAAGAAAGAAAAATACCATCAGATTTCTAAGTAACTTTTAATTAGATGAAAGGTGAATATATTTTTTTTTGTGTTTAAAAAGATTCATGCAATTATTAAATAACTTTTAATCTTAATCATTCATGCATATTTGGGTGTGGCTTCTGCGTATGAGTTGGTAAGGAATCAAGCTTCAGTTAATACATCACCGAGTACCATCGCTTCGAGTTCATTTTGGAAATGTTTTGTACTATAGAGAGAGCTCATGATCTCGTGGAGGTTTCTCTGGGAAAGACTTCTTACAAAATTAGCCTTGTCTCGTAGGGGTATACATGTTGCTAATATGAAGTGGCGTGGGAGATGTAAATCATCTGTTTGTGCAATGTCAGTTTTCAAATCATGTTTGGATGGCAGTGTATCATTGGTGGGATATAATGTTCGTTTTGTGTAACATAATTTTTCTTTTTTCTTTGTCCGGAATCTTGAGTACATCCCAGCATGATTTATTTCATATTTAAGAACCAATCAAGTGGATATTTTCTTAATCTCAACCATTGACAAAAAGCATAATATGTGAGAATCCAATTCAACTAATCACCAATTGCCATGTCATATTTTTAAGTTTTATTTTCTTTTCCAACATTGAATTGAATCCTCGCTCTCTCCAGCTTTCCATGCTCCCATTTAGATCCCACCATAAAAAATCCTTTCTCCAAACCCATCCATAATTTCAAATCCAAAAAAGGAAGTCTAAAGCCAAAATCCAGTTAATTTCCTTAAGGACCTTGAGGGCAAGGTCTAAGTGAACCTGATAACAATGGTGGAATGGGCCTAGAGAGATCCAAATAGGCTACAAGATTTAAATATTATCCTTTTATATTGTTTAATTTTTTTTTTATATTTCCTAAATTATTAGATTGTTCTACTTGTATGGTTGATATTTCTTGTAAATTCCTATTTAAGATCGATAGAGTGTTTATTGTGTAATGATTAACAATGAACAATATCAATTTTATTATTTTATCTTCTCTCTTAGTTTTGTAGAATGATATGAATAGTGATAACATATAATATATCTAGTGCCTATCACAAACACTTAGACAAATTTTTTTATCAAGCATGTTCATACATTATTCAAATAATACAGGTCGAGATAGACTGAGAGAGATAGAGAGGATTTAGTCAAAGGTTCAGAACTCAAGAAAGAGGAAATTTTATAAGACCATAAGCATTTCACCTACAAAATTAAATATTGAAAATTTTCTTACTACAACATTAATAAACCAAGAGTTTACAAAAACTTTGATAGGCATTAATAAGCATCATACTTCTCATTCACTTTGTGCTTTTTGCTTGTATACGTAGGAATTGAAGTTAAAACTTGTTGATCCATGGTGCCACAACTACCACTTTTCTCACTTATAGCTTCATCAATAACTTTATCATCATTAACTTCACCACCAACTTGATCAATAACTTGACCAACTTCCTCTCCATTCTCTTCATTTTCCCTCTCTACTTTCTCCAAATCAATATTGATTGGTGCCCACTCATCCAAATGACAAATCACAACAAAGTATGTTTTAAAACGCACATTACAAACTTTGCACATTAACACTTTTTTAGTCCCATTACTACAAAAATTAACTTCAACGACGTTGGGTCAAAGATGGGTTTTCTAAAATTGATTGCATTTAAAATGCAGTTGTATTTTAGTAATTAATTGAAACTTTTGAACAACGAGTTTTTCAAAATCGTCACTGAAACTACAATACAACATCGATTTCTTCAAAACCAAATGTTGAAAAGAAGAGTTAAACACTAGTTTTAGAAAACTGTCTTTGAAAGGGATGAATTTTCCCTTTCCATTCTCACGCACTCTCACTGCCTCTCTCGTGCCTAGGGATGCCAAAACGAACCTGGCCAGGCGGCCAACCCATTTAGCCTATGAAAATATGTGGTCGGGTTGATAATTTCAACCCACTAATCAAAAACGGGTCGGACTAATCCGACCCACAAAAATGAGGACCAAAACTAGGCCCGGGCCGAGCCAGCCCGGTGGGCCAACATCCCAACAACAAAAAATAATAAAATATTCAGTAGATATTTAGTAAAAATAAGTGGTTGAGAGAGAAGCTTGTAAGTTGTAATGAATATTTCAGAATTCACAGGGGAGGAGCTCTGCACCTGATGTAGTCCTTGTGGCCAAGGAGCTCAGTGACCGGGGTCACCTCGGCGACGTCCCAGAGGTTGACAAGGGCGTCGTCCCCGACAGAGATGAGGTGGAGCTTGTCGAGACGGGGGAAGTGGACAAAGCGGACGGGGCGGGAGTGGGAGTTAAGGCGACGGAGAGCGGTGCGGGACTTGATGTCGAAGACCTGGACGAGGTCGGAGATGTCGGAGACGTCGAGACCCCATCTTCCCCTTCTCTCCAACGCCACGCGCTTCTGTTTTGTTCCCCTTTCTCTCTTCTGCTATTTTGATTTCATTCTTCATTTTTGTCAAACACGCTCACGATTCCACTATCTTCTCAGTTGAAGATTTCCTTTTGCACAATCTCCACGCATTAATTGCCTTTTCAGATAATCACTCTACTTCACAAACAATAAAGCAGGTCAGGGTTACCTAAGTCTTTATTTTTCTTCTTCTAATTTCTCTGCTAATTCTATTATTAGGTTAATTAATAACTTTGAGCATGTATTGTTTAGGGAATTGACCAACTTCTCTCGATAATACAGGCTCTTCATCCACCATTGCTAAACAGTTTGCAGATCTTGGAAGATGCTCAGCGGAATAAACATGTTTTGTCCACTGGATATGAAGGGTACTTTCACTTCAACATATGTTCACGAAAGAAGGTGATTGGTAATTTTTATGAAAACATATTGTGTCTTGTATTCCATCAATTATAACTGCATGTCATTGTGATATGTAGTGATTTGTGCATTTCATGCAACAATAGTTTCGTTCAAAATAGCAATATATAGGGGGTGATTGGTTGAGTAGTTGGAAAATTTGAAATGAAAATGACTTTGTGTTTGCAAGGATTGAACATGAAATGCAACACATTCAACCACTTTTGTGGCATGGAATTGAAATGAAACTCATTTTCTATAACCAGTGGCATAGCCCTTTATTTTCACTAATTTTCAAAACTTTTGTGTTGAGTTATTAAGAAATGTTAGATTTGGTTTAACAAGTTGTGGAATGTGGGTTAAAAGTAACATTGTTTAGTACTTAATGTTTGAGTCTATATTCATGATTGATGCATTGCTCGAAGGTGGACTACGTGGAGGACAATTAACTGAACTTGTTGGCTTTATTCTTTGTATGATGGACACTGCTAAAAGATAACATTTCCAAAAAAGACCTTAAATATAATTTATATATGTTAAAAGTTTCTTATGAACTTACTTTACTCATTCACCTATAAAAATCCTATGCATAAACATACAAGCTTGCGTTTTCCTATTACCCTATATGTAGTTGTTTGCTAGTCATTTACATAATATCTTCATATCATGTTATATCATCCTTCAGTTTGTAATATATATGAATGAAGAAAATTTGTAAAGATGCTTTATTGATATTGTGTAGTTATTATGATGTTTTTTTTTTGTCTTTTTTTAAAATAATTTAACTTTTTATTTATTTTTTATTTTTAGGTGGGCGGGCCCGCTGGCCCACCTTAAAGTGGGGCGGACTAGCATTTCTAGTCCACTTTAGTGGGTTGGACCAGCCCAGCCCATTGGGTGGACTGGCCCACTTTATCATCCCTACTCGTGCCCTCTCATGCGACTCTCTCACCCTCACCTCTCACTAACCCTTGTTCTCTCATTGTCTCTCATCCACGATTTCCCATCTTTGTCAAAAGTCTCTCGCGCTCCTCAAAACCCTCTCCCTGCCGTCGTCTCTTGTCACTCTAAGCACTCTTACTCTCAATGAAGGTAAGAACACCCTTGAACCTCTCTTTGTTTCACTCTTTTTACATCTCTCACCCTTCAAGCTTCTCTCACTCTCTATGAAGGTTTAGGCTTCTGCTTAGGAGGCTAGTACGAGAGGTTTTGGAGGCTACCATGAGAGGTTTGTGTCTTTGTTTTTGTGCACCAACTTTTTATTTTTTTTTCCCTATAATTCGATTTTACATAAATCTTGTATTGAAATGTTATTAGCAATCCCTTTAGAGGTTTTTATTTTGCCACACCAACAATTTTTAGATGTTTGTATTCTACTTTCTTATTCTATTAATTCTCTCCCACCTCTTTTTTCTTTTTTTCCTTTCTTCTAATTTTTATTTTTCTTTTTCTTTTTCTTTTTTAGCCCAATAAGTGTATACCTAAGATAATATGAATTGATAACATGATTCTTTTGTGTGTAGAATGAGGTCAAAGTACAGCTCAAACATTTTGTAACATGCTTATTTAAAAATCTATTCATGTTTTATTTCCAGCCTTAGGAAATGAAAATCACTCAATTTTAAAATGTTTATATTAACACAATTTTATTTTTAATAAAATTCAAATTAAGGCTAAAATATGTTTTTTGTCCCTATAAATATCAAAATAATCATAATTCATCCATGCAAAATTTCGAGTTTTTTTAATTCTTGTAAAATGTAAATGTGTGGTATTTTTGCTTGAAGCTGAATTCAGAAAATCTGATCCTACATGTCAATTTTAGTTCCTTGTCACATGTTCACTAGAACTTGACATTTTCGCTCGCTGACATTGACACGTAGAATCAGATCTCTTGAATCCAACTCTGAGCCAAAATATCACACATTTACATTTGTGATAGACACACGATATTCTATGTTATCACTACTCCTATCATTCTACCAAAACTAAGAGAGAAGATAAACTAATAAAATGGATTTTCTTCATTTTTAATCATTAAACAGCAAACGGCTTATGTTAAATAGAAATTTACACGAAATATCAACCATACAAGTGACACAATCTAATAATTTAGGTAATATAAAATAAAACCAAACAATATAAAAGGATAATATGTAAATATTCTAGCCTATTTGGATCTCTTTAGGCCCATTCTAACATTGTCACCGAGTTCACTTGGACCTTGCCCTCAAGGTCATTAAAGAAATTGGACTTGGGCTCCGGGCTTCCTTTTTCCGATTTGAAATTATGGATGGGTTTGGAGAAAAGTATATGCTATGGTTGGATCTAAATAGCACATGAAAAGCTGGAGAGAAGATTCAATTCAATGTTTTGGAAAAAATAAAACTTGCAAATATGACGTGGAAAGGTAGAGGCAATGTACCACAATGAGTCAGAAAATGGTATTTGCAGGAACGATTCAGTATGCTCCTAGAAATCTTCTTTGTGATTGTCGTGACCTGTTTGGGTTCCTCCGAGAGCATGTGTGACATGGGTGTTGTCTCCAGCAGAAGTTGCTTCAACACGGTTTGTGGTACAGACTTTGTGGTAGCCATGGATGAGGACTCTTGAGGTGCGCCTATTGGCGGTGAATGCAGTATCGGAAGGGGAACGAAGCTTGTGTCATATGTGAATGAGAAGAATGTTGTTTATTAATGCTTATTAAAGTTGTTTGTAAACTCTTGGTTTATTAATGCTTGTAGTAAGAAAAGTATGCAATACTTAATTTTGTAGGTGAAATGCTTGTGGTCTAATAAATATTTTCTGTTGCTTGAGTTTGAGTTCTGAACCTTTGAATGAATCTTCTCTATCTCTCTCAACCTGTGTTATTTGAATAATGTATGAGCATGCCTGATAATTACTTTTTTTTTTTTTGTTTGGGTGTTTGTAATAAGCTCAAGATATTCTATGTTACCACTACACCTATCATTCTACCAAAACTAAGAGAGAAGATAAGATACAGAAAATACTCTATGTTAAATAGAGATTTACAAGAAATATCAACTGTGGGACAATCTATTATTTTAGAAAATATAAAATAAAATTAAAATAATATAAAAGATAATATCTAAATCTTCTAGCCTATTTAAATCTCTTTAGATCCATTCTAACATTATCGCAAGGTTCATTTGGACCTTACTCTCAAAGTCCTTAAGGAAATTGGACTTGGGCTTAGGCTTCTTCTTTTTTATTTGAAATTATGGATTGATTTGGAGAAATGATTTGATATGGTAAGCTATTAAATGGGTGCATGAAAAGCTGGAGTGAGGATTGAATTCAATGTTGGAAAAAAGAAAATAAAACTTGAAAATATGACATGGCAATTGGTGATTGGTGGAATTGGATTGGCACATGCTGATCGTTCTTTTTGTCAATGGTTAAGATTAGGAGAAAGTAGAACGGTGTGATGGATGGTTGATATTGGAGAATCTAGGAAAAATGGAACCATGGATATGACGAAGATGGAAGGGTGAAAAGTCATTGCCTTTACGATGTCAGCACAAAGGCTACGGCGACGATGCCGGCGAATGCCACATATCCCAAAATAGTTTCTTTTATGCAAATGATAAGGAGGACGCTGAGTTTTGCTAGACAACGGAGCGAAGGACAACATCGACACTATGGATAATGGTTATTCCGAGGACGACAACAACATTGTGGACGATGCTATTGTCATAGGTGAGGTGACAATGATGTTGTTCATGTTCAACGGTGTTCAACGGTAACAAGAAGGAACACACGAAGGGTGAAGGAGACACTGTACACAAGGTTTGCAGAGTGCATAACAGAGGTGGAGGTAGTGTACCATAATGAGTCTAGAAACAGTCTTTGCAGGAACGATTCAGTATGCCCCTAGAAATCTTCTTCATTATTGTCGTGACCTGTTCGGGTTCCTCTAAGAGCTTGTGTTCCATGGGTGTTGTCTACAACAGAGGTTGCTTCAACACGGTTTGTGGTACAGACTTTGTGGTAGCCATGGATGAGGATCCTTGAGGTGCGTCTATTGGCGATGAATGCCATATTGGAAGGGGAACAAAGCTTGTGTCATATGTTGTTGGTGATGATGAAACGATAGGGTAGGGTGGGGATATTGGTTGAAACTGTTGCATTTGGTGGGGGTTTTCCATGTGTGGCGGCGTTTGTGGCCATTGCGGCAAACAACAGGGCGATTGTGGTTGGTCCGGTGCAAAACACTTGTGAATTGTTGGCTAGTATATTGTTGTGTGGTGTATTTTGGATATGGAAGATTAAGGAAACAAGATATGTGATGTGCAACAGGTGACAACATACGAGTTGTAAAAACTAGAG
Source organism: Glycine tomentella (assembly GCA_007407185.1). Taxonomy (NCBI): domain Eukaryota; kingdom Viridiplantae; phylum Streptophyta; class Magnoliopsida; order Fabales; family Fabaceae; genus Glycine; species Glycine tomentella. The sequence goes on from PYAF01004217.1 coordinate 42,695, forward strand.
GTGAGTTGGAGGAAAGGAAAATGGTTGGGGCGGTAATTATCCAGTATGTGGTGGTTGGGCAGAGAACGCATCAAGTTGCTCCAACAACCCAATCAAGGGGAACGTTAAAATTCATCCTTTTTGTAGTTATTCTTTGTCTTCATTTGTTGGCTCACTCCAAAGGCACTCCTCTTTATCTTAACCACGCACCTAGTTGCTTCACATTTATTGGAATTTTTTACACCATCATTATTTCGGACCACATCTTCTCCCAACTTGTTTGCAACGTTCCCATCCTCCTGCTACGACGTGGTTCCTTTCTCTCTGCCCTTGATATCAGCTTCCCCATGCATATCGTCATTACTCCCAATGTAGGATATAGGTTGTTCATCTTGAACAAAAAAAGCACTGTTTTGTGTCACGTCAACACCTCCCTTCCCTTTGCGATGTACTTCTTATGTGGAAACGTGTCTATCATGTATTGCCAACGCTTTAATTTTCCTCTGATCACTCCCTCCTAAATCACCTTTGATTTTTGCAACATACTTTCCTGTCTCCTCATACCCATCAGGTCCATCTATAGCATTAAGTACATCAAAAGCTCCCAAATTATCACCTTTTCCATAATTTTGAATTTGAATTGAGAATGAGTTTGTTGCAAATGGTAGTATAGTTTGTTGTAAGAAAATCATAGTATAATTTTGAAATGGTTAAAGTTGGCTGAAAAATAGATTAAAGCCGATAATGTTGTCCTATATTTGTATACAAAGGAGGGACTTGATTGTGAATGTAATATTGTTTTTCTTTAGCAAAGTTTTTTTAGGGTTTATCTTATTCAGTTGGACAATGTAGTGGTTTTATTTCAGCAATATGGCTTAATTTCTTGATGAACTTAATTGCATCCTTTATTTTTTCTTAAGATCTGTGAGAAGATAAGAACAAATATAAACAATTTCATTTTCACTTCCAAATCGAAGGCCTTAGTGCTCACAATCTTTCCTATTATCGGTTCTACACAGATTCACAAATTCAACCACGAATTTGGGTGTAGCGATTCATGAACGAACCACAAATTTATATGCATGAACCAATTCGCGATTCTTCACTAGGTTGAGCGAATTATTTAACACTGGACCTACAACACTCTTGGGTCTTCTGCAATGAAGCTTTCAGTGGTTGGGATTAGATTTTGTTTCCCCACAGCACATTAGACAATGATATGTTCAACTGGATGATTGTTTACATGGTCAAAATGTCCATAAGGTGAAGAACATTTTTTGACATGTTGTCTGCTGGTGCATTTGGCTGATGCGTGTGATAGCATTATTTTTAGGAATGCAATTATGGACTTTATGGGATTGTTGCATCATATTAAGACAATATTATGGAATTGGATAGTATATAGGATTGGGAGTAAATTTTCTTCTCATCGTGGTGATTGGTTGTTTTGTTTTCGTGGATATGATTTCCTTTAGCTAGAATGTCATGGAAGCCTTTCTTATCTCCTTTTCTCAGCCTATGTTTTTGGGTTTTAGGGAGGACCATGGTGAAGTTAACATTCTGGTTAAGCTCTGGAGAAGGCCTATCAGGGGGTATCTTCTCGTCAAACTCATCCACAATATCTCCACAGAACTTGGATAAAATGCGCATATCATGAAAAACCCGAGGATGCATTGAACCACAGTCATTTGCATCTTGAGTAGGAGAGACATGATCTATTTTCAAAGGAGGTTGATGTTGAACCTGAACATCAACATTTTCCTTTTCACAAACAGATGGTGTGCTCTCTTGATCTACCATTGAGATAAATTTCAAGGTGACCCTCTTGGAAGTCTACCAAAACCACACTCCATTTGGATCATGTACGAAAATATCAGGATGTGCAGTCATTTTAGGAACGATACCTATTTGGTTCTCAACAGGTGGTAAACAACTACCCCAACCTGCATCTTCTGTGTATCAACTGGTGGTAACCTTGAAACCGTTTTCCCCTTGTATAGGGATTCAGTTTATTTTAATGTATAGTAAGAGGAAAATCCACTAATACACACTAATCAAAAACTCACTTCCTAACATTCTCATGTAAGTTCCTTTATATATATTATTATTTTATTTTATTTTTCCACAATAATAAATTCAAATAATGTTTATTTACTTATTCAATTATAAAATAACATTTTGCAGCACATTATATATATATTTAATAAATAAATATATTAAACAAATATCAAGGTGTTGCAAATTCTATAGTTCAAGGGATTCCAACGATTTTTGGGTTATTGGAACTTGGAAGACGATGTACAGTGAAGTTGGGCATTTTTTGAAAAACAAAACTTTAAAGATCGTGTGTTTCTCACGTGACTGTCTAAAATTAACATGACTAAGGGCTTAAATGTTTAAGGGAGGCCTAATGTAATGGACCATCAAAAAATCAAGGATTTTTTGTAGAGTTAAAAAAAATGGAGGAATATAAGGTGTAATAAGATCAAGAAGTATTTGTATAATTTACTCTTAAATTAATTATTTTCTCTTTTCATTTAATTACTTCTCTCCTAAATGCTACTCATCTTTTTGAATCCTAATATGAGGGAGAAAAAGTTTACTTCAACAGTTGTTATTTTTTGCTAAATGTTTTGTTAATTAATTAAGGATTCTTTAGGAAAAAAATAATTAGTCTCATTGACAATTAAAAATGATCTTATAAAAATGAATAAATAATTTTTTAAAAATGATCTTATATAAAGGGACCTAGGGAGTGTTAAATATTGTAATAAATGTAATAAGAAGAGATTGAGTGATAGAATAAAAAATATTATACTTCTTTCGTCACACAATAAGTGTGGTTTTAGATCTTTTTTATAAAGAAAAGCTAATAAACTGATCAAAGGGATAATTTTATAAAACGAACCTATAATGTTACATTGAAAGTTAAAGTGACAATATTTCCTAAGAGTATTAGTAGGAAAAAATAATTAATATTACATTGAAAAGGTAAAATGACACTCACACTCAATTGTAACTTTTTTCTTTTTCTTATATGACAATTAATATGGGACCGAGACAGTATTAAAAAGTTTTTCCTAGTACTTAACTGCTTGTATCTAGGGATGCATGCATAAAATCATCATAAAATTTATTTTCTAGTCCCATATAAGTAATTATTGTGCAGGAAGTAAAATAAATGTCAAAATAATTGTCATTTTAACTTTTTAAAGAAATATTAATTATTCCATTTGTTCCAAAATAATTGTTGTCTTAGATTATTTTAGTAAGATCAAGAAAAATTAATAAATAGATGAAAGAATAGAAAATTTACAAAATTGACATTGTCATCATAATATTATGAGGGATATAAGAAGAAAAACTAATTAATACTATTTATTGAAAATCTAAAATAAATTTATTTTGGCTTAATATGTTTTTAGTCCTTCAAATTTGGATTATTTTGTTTCTAGTCCTTCAAATTTTAACTTACTCTTTTTAATTCATAGATTTCGTAGAATGTTCTTTTTAGTCTCGAAATCAGTCTGTACCAGAAATTACTAGTTTTTACTTGCAGAAATTTATTTTAAAATTGTAATTAAAAATCAAATTTTCATAGTAAAAAAATAACTACAAATTGAGAATTCTCAAATCTCTATTTGGTGCATATTGCTGAGGGACTAAGAAGAGCATTCTTTGAAATCTATGGCATAAAGAAATCAAATAAAAAATTGAAGGACCAAAGACCAAAATTTGAGGGATCATCAACATATTTAATAATTTTTTTTGTTACATGATAATTATATGAAATGAAGGTGTAATTTTTTTTCCAATTATATTCCTTAAAATATTAATGATGAACAATCAAAACAATCAAACTATAAAATAATAAAGAACAATCTAGGAAAATACATTTTGGTCAAAGTACAAATTCATAATGTAAAAATATTTTTTGATAAAAAAAATAAAATAATTTTTTTTTGTTATAATTGGTAGATATTAAAATTAAATTGTGCATTATACACAAAGGATATAAAAAAGAACAATTTTTGGGTCCAAATAAATAAAAGAATTATGTTGTTTTTAGTGGCACACTTTTTAGCCACCACAAATGTTTTGTTTTTTCATTCAAACTAGTTGGTAACCAGTGTGTATACGCATGGGTTACTCCGCTACGCTCCACATTTTTTTTAAATGGTTTTAATTTTTTATATATGATAAGTAAAATATTAGTATTTGCAATATTATTGATAAAGTAATTAAAAATAAATTAAGTTATCCCATACATTGAATTCTGTATAGCTATAGGATAACTGCCTGTGAACAAACCACAGGTATATAAGGACGCTAACAACAATCAGTAAAATATAGTTTAAGTAGAATACAACAATATATAATATTTACAACAAACCTCTAGCTTCCTTAATCTTAGCCATAGTCAGCATTAATACCATAGGCCCAATATCATGTTTATCAAAACGTCTTTAAACTTGATAGATAGAGCTTCCCACAGAGTACAACTTATTACACTACCACTGTTCAATAATATAAATGAAAAAGTCGTTAAAAGGTATACATTTGTTATAACAGCATGAATACAATACATAAAACAATGAGATAGATAATAAATACCATTCATCTTTAAGTGTAAAAACAACTTTCTTTGGTTTTCCATCAAGATTCCATTGACCAATGTCAACAACCTCACCAATAACATCTTCAACATAAATTAAACATAAAAGCACAATTAAACTTCAGAAAGTTGTTTACTATTAATGAATAAACTTTGTCCCACATGCAAAGACTGTATCTATTAGAAAATCAGGTGAGGCAGAGCCATTAGCAATGTCATCAAACATTGTGAAAGTGTATATTTAATCAGGAATGTCAGGTATTTCAATGGGTGTTATCTTAGTTGCTTTAATAAAGTTAATTTTGAATGGATGATGGTAGCCTTGTACTAACCAAAATTTTTGTCTACCTCAAAGTTTTGGATAATATAAGTGTTACCTATTTGGAAATTTACATTAAGGAGCTGTTGATCAACATTCTTCATTTGAGCAACAATTTTATCACCCTACAGAAGCAACATTGAAACCAAACTTATAGATTTGTTTAAGCTAAATAGTGTTATAGTTACAGTTTGAATAACTTAATCTGACCTCCTTGTCCACCAATTTAAGCTGAATGGTAGACTTAGGTGATCTTTGTATAGTCCACATGTTAATAAGTCGAACAACAACCTTCCATGTTTCTTTACTATCATTGATTTCAGCTATACCATTCAATCTACAAAATAGTCCTAACCAAATAAACAAATGGCAGTTATGTATAATGATCCAAATGGATATAAATATCTGGTATCACATTTCATTAAAAACTTACCAGTAGCCATTAATGTTTGTTCGATCACTACAAACAAAGAGATATATAAAATGTAAGAAATGTGTAGAATTGGAAAGCATACATAACATAAACAGGATCACTGTGTCTATGATGGAACAGGATTTAAAAGCAGCAAAATGGCATAAACAGCTTCACATGGTTTTTACATATAGGTTCACAAATGTCTACAAAGGAAATAACAGTTTTAACGTACCACATGATGTAGCGAGCTTAGTAAAATATTTAAAAATGACTTAAAATGCGTTAGAAAGTAATAGGAAGGTGTTTACCAAGGACATAGGAGAAAAGGAAGCAACAGGTGTTGAACGAAAATTAAACAACATATAAGAAGAAAGTTTAGCAAAAGATTTAAATGTAAGAAATGTGTAGAATTGGAAAGCATACATAACATAAACAGGACCACTGTGTCTAACTGTCTATGATGGAATAGGATTTAAAAGCAACAGAATGGCATAAACAGCTTCACGTGGTTTTTACATACAGGTTCACAAATCCATACTGGTTTAAAAAATGAACGAAAATTAAACAACATATAAGAAGAAAGCTTAGCAAAAGATTTAAAAAATGACTTAAAATGCGTTACAAAATTAAATTAAAAGGAACGTGTTTACGAAGGAGTTATCACAAACAAAGATGAAATGGAGCGGGTGATATTAACGTAGAGGGAACAGAATCTAAGCAACCAAAATTTCCAAGATATCAAAAGAAACCTACACAAAACATTACAAAATGACTTAAAATGCGTTAGAAAAGTAAAACAAAGGTGTTTACAAAGAAGTTACCAGAAGCAAAGATGAAATCGGAAATGGAGCAGAAGAATGATGAAACGCAAAATGAAAAGGATGTTGGTTGTGTAGATTGAGATTACCACACGTTACCACAAGATGAAATCTGGAAATGTACCATAAGAATGATGAAAACCAAACTGTGTTTACCAAGGAGTAAGCCATCCTAGCTCGGCGACATCCCATCATAGACACAGCAGGTAGCAGAGCCTATTTTTTAGAGCCTAAGAGCATCTCCAATGCAAGAAACCCATTTGGGTTTCTTAAGCAACTTTTTGTGGTCCCCGCAGCACTTTTTGTGGTCCCCACGGTGCCATGTCACAGCTAAGAAACTCACTCAAAATTTTGCTCCAATGCAAGAAATCACAAGGAACTCAAAAAAATCCACATATTTATATTTTTTTAATAAAACTTAACATTTTTGCAATTTTCATAAATATAAATTAAAATAAATGAAACGAAATGCATAACAATGTAAAATAAAATTTTACGTAATAATAAATAATTAAACACTACAACATCGAAATAAATAAAAAACCTAGACCTAAAAAAAATTACATAAATTTAGTTATTGTTATTTTCGTTTCCGAAACATTCCCAAATGTGTTCAACTAAATCTGCTTGGAGTTGTCGGTGTTTTTGTCTGTCGTGAACATCTGCTCTCCTTTGAAGGTATGTTGATCTGATACTAGGGTGAGCACCTGAAGATACTTCGAATGTTGATGTGTTGTTACCTACATTATCGTAATCAATATTACTTTGATATGTGTCACGTTCGTCCTCGACAATCATGTTATGCAATATGATACATGCATAGATGATATTCTTCATTTTACCAATATCCCAAAAACGTGACGGACCACGTATAATTGCGAATCGAGATTGGAGCACTCCGAACGCTCGTTCTACATCTTTTCTTGCCG
>PYAF01004217.1:97123-121065 GCA_007407185.1 Glycine tomentella
TTATAAGAAATAAGCATATTTAAGGATTATAATAGATGATATCATTTTCTCTTCAAATATTTAATACATTTACATATTCAAATTCAAACGCAATACCAATAAATCAATGATCAAATAAAAATAATAACTTTCATATTGATTCATCCATAAGCTTGATAACATAAATATAACATATATATAGTTATTTGCCCACCAAAAAAGTATATATAGTTATTGTTTAAAAGTCGCTGTTTATATTTTAATATATTGATTATCTTATTAAAATTGACGTACTTTCTTTATATATAAGAGATAATCCTATCTAAGTCATACTTGAACATCAACGTAAATGTCTATTCCAATAAGAATGATCACTTTACCAAAGAATAGATCTAACAGGCGACAATGAAAGTATAAATAAAATAACGAATTAATAGGCCAAGTAATTGGATATTTGTTGAACTCTTTATCTATAAAAAGATTTATAAAGTTTTGATGATAACAAACAATAAATGTCACATTATTAGATTGATTGCAGTGATGATAATTGTTTGATATTTTGAAGTTATTGATATTTTGGATTTGATATTTTGAAGTTAATGATGTTTTGGATTTATGAAGATGAACATCATTGATAAGATTATTTGAATAACCCTGAAGATTGATATCATTCAAGATGACATGAAATTAAGAAGATTTGTTTCTATTTATTTTTTAGATTTTATATAAGCAAATTAGAAGATTGATCTTGCCAACTTATTTATCTTTAATATTGCATTCAAAGATAGGATAGAGTATTTTTAATATTGCATTCAAAAAATATGATAGAATATTTTTAAGATTACATTGCATAATATAATAGAATATCTTTAAGATTGCATTACATATAAGATAAAATATGATAAGATAAAATATCTTTTAGGATTTCATTGGATAAAATCATATCTTTAAATTAGTATAAATAGAAACATACTCTTGCGTTTACAGCATGCATTCCATTTCAAATAATAATATTAGAGTTTTATAGAGTTTATGTTTGCATTATTGAGAGAGTTGTTGTGAGATCATATAGAAGTGTTTGACAAGTCTGATTCTTCAACTCTCCATCAGGATTTAAATGTACATATTTGCTTAAGGAATAGAAGCGTAAAGTTAACTATTTTATTGTATTCTTCTTCTTGACTTTGGAGGAGGTTGCAGCTGGGAAACTAGGATACCAGTCGTGTCTCTGTTCTTGGTGAATTGAGACGTGCGACTTTTGGCTAGGAAACTAGGATACCCGTCTGGCTGGGAGACAAGGATACCAGTCTGTCTCTATTCTTGGTGAATTTAGACGAGAGCTTTTTGCTGGGAAACAAGGATACCAGCTGGGATAATTATTGTGTAAGAGTAGACTAGGAAACTAGGATACTAGGAACTCTTGTACACAAAATTATCATAGTGGAGTTGTCCATTGAATTGATTATCCAATTTGGACGTCGTGGTTTTTTACCCAATTGGGTTTTCCATGTTAAAATTGATTGTGTTCTCTTTATCTCTTATCTTCATATTATTGCTTTGAGTTTGATTTTAAATTGTGAATTATTTTATAAACTCAATTCACCCCCCCTCTTGAGTTCATCTGGGACCAACAATTGGTACCAGAGCTGTGTTCTCTTTATTTTGCAGGTAACTCCTGAAGAGTAGATCTTAAGATGAACCCAATGGAGACAATAGGAGAAGGCTACTCTACCCAAAGGCCTCCACTATTCGAGGGAAAGTATTACAATTACTGAAAGAACAAAATGGAGATTTTCATTCAAGCAGAGAACTATCAAGTCTGGAAGGTAATTGAAAGAGGAGACTTTTAAATCACAAAGATGGATGAAAAGAGAGAAAGAGTGCCAAAACTTGAGGACGAATATACTGATGAAGATTGGAAGAAGTTGGAATACAATGCTCAAGCCAAGAGAATTCTTCATTGTGGACTAGGGACACAAGAATATAACCGTGTGATGGGTTGCAAAACTGCCAAACAAATGTGGAATCTTCTAGAGGTAACACATGAGGGTACAAACGAGGTAAAATAGTCTAAAATTGATCTTCTTATGCATCAATATGAATTGTTCTCTATGAAGCCTAAAGAGTCTATTAGGGATATGATAACTTGTTTTACTAACATAGTAAATGAGTTAAATGCTTTAGGCAGGGACATACAGGTTGAGGAGCAAGTAAGGAAAGTTCTAAGGAGTCTCCCTAGAGAGGACTGGATGCCAAAGGTCACTCCTTTGCAAGAAACCAAAGACTTTAAGACTTTCAACCTTGAGCAGATGGCAGGATCTCTAATGACATATGAGATGCAACTAGAGTGCCACAGAAAGGAAGATGTAAGATTGAAGGATAAAGGCATTGCTTTAAAAGCTCAATCAAAGGAAGTGAGTGATGACTCAGATGATGATGAGGAGGAGATTGCAATGCTTGTGTGGAAGTTCAAAAAACACTTAAAGAACCACAAGTTTAATGGAAGCTCAAGCAATAAACAGGTAAAATCCAAAACTTTCTCTTCTTCAAGAACTAATTATAGTTGCTTTAGGTGTGGCAAAACAGGTCATAGGATTAAGGATTGTCTTGAAGTAGAGCAAGAAAGTAGAAAGGAGAAGGCTAAAGAGCAAAAGAAGTGTGAAAAGAAGGAGTTCAAGAAAGCAATGATGGTTGCTTGGAGTGATTCTGATTCAGAGGAAGAAGGCTCTGAAAACAGTAAAGTCAAGGTCAACATTTGTCTTATGGCTAGAACTGACTCAGAAGGTGAAGACATTGAGGTAAATTTTGTTGAGCTGAGATCTTCCATGCATTTGTTAACAAAGAAGCATCTATTGAAAATGTTAGACTTTGTAAGATATGAGTATTTAAAAATATGTGAACATAATGATGAGTTGATTAATGACTTTGGTGAATTAAAGAATGAGCTTAAGAAATTCTTTAAGGCTAATAAAGAATTGAGGAAAACAAACGAGAGCCTAGAGGAGGAAATCACTAGCCTTAAGAATATTGCTTCTGAACTTGAAAACGAAAATGCTTCTTTGGTTGTTAAATTGAAAGAGCATAAGAAAGAGGAATGTGTGAAAATTTGTGATGCTCTATTGGAAGAAAAAATTGAAAAGTTGGAGGGTGAGGTAGAAAAGTTGACTAAAGAGAATAAGGACCTCCAAAATAAGCTAGAGTCTTTCCTTAGGACTCCCAAGGTAGATAGACCCAATGCTATTGACTGGTTGAATAAAAATTGTAACACATCTAGGCATGGGTTAAGCTTTAAAGGTGATAAGAAATCTACCTGGAAAACAAAAACTAAGCATGTGGACTTGTATGAGAAAAGAGTGTGTTATCATTATGGCAAGGTAAGGCATCTTAAATTCAAATGCAAGAGTAGGATAAAAGCTATTAAAATGAATGTCACATATCTTAAGAATAACTCTATTTCTGCATGCAAAGTAAAACAAGTTTGGTTTGAAAAGATGAGCTTTCTAACTTTGTTGAGAAGAAGAAGGGACCCAAGCTAGATTGGGTTCCCAAAACTAATCATTGATTTAAGACTACAGGTTGGGGTGAGGGGGAACAACTCGTGGTACCTTGACAGCGGTTGTTCTAAGCACATGATAGGAGACAAATCAAAATTTCTCTCATTCAAACCTTTTGAAGGTGGAAGTGTGACCTTTGGTGACAATAACAAAGGGAAAATTATGGGTTAGGTAAGGTTGGTAAGTCACCATCACACTCCACAGATAATGTATTTTATGATAAGGGTCTTAAGCATGGTTTATTAAGCTTTTCTCAATTTTGTGATAAAGGTAACCAAGTTGAGTTTACTTCTAATAAATGCTTAGTAACTAGAATGGATTCAAATGAGGCAATTCTTAGAGGGTAAAAGAATTAGAAACACTTATCAGGTTGATTCGAATTGTTTGCCAAATATTTCTCTCACCTGTTTGAGTGTTTTAGATAATGACCCATTGTTGTGGCATAAGAGGTTAGGACATGCTAGCTTGAATATCATCAAGAAGCTGAAATTAAGTTCTATGATACTAAATATCAGGTTGCTGATATTTTCACTAAATTCCTAAGTCGTGAGAGATTTGAAAAATTAAGACTAGAGCTAGGACTGACAAATCACAACTAATTTGTTAAAATTTCTTTTCCCCAATGATTGACTAGTTTAAAAAAGAATGGACATTCATGATATTTGTTGAACTATTTTATCTCTCTCACTTCCATATTCAACTATCTCCATTACATCGTTCACTTCATATACCTTTTTGTGTTATTAAATTTTCAAGTGCATGCCTTGATATTATAGTGAATTTGCTATGTTGTGAGGAATAATGTGCATGTGTGTTTTCTCTGTGAGACAGGCAATCTAGAACTTGTATGATTGAAGCTCAAAGCTCATTGTTTGAAATGTTTCATAAGTTTACTAAAAATGATATAGGCCATCTTTGGTCGTTTGAGCCTTTCAAGCTAACCCTTTCAGTATTTTATATCCCTAGTCACCCCATTTGAGCCTTAACTCTAATTTTTATTGATAAATTATAATATGCAACCCTTTGTGTTTTGATTAAAATAAAATATAAAAAAAATCCCTTTTACGTGTGGGTATGCATAGTTTCTAAAGCAAGTATCATGAGATGTCTAGTTGAAAAAGAAAAAGAAAAAGAGGAAATGACAGTGGAAAGAAAAAGAAAAGAAAAATAATCTTCTAAAGCAAGTATCATGAGATGTCTGGTTGAAAAAGAAAAAAGAAAAAGGGGGAATGACAGTGGAAAGAAAAAGAAAAGAAAAATCATCTTCTAAAGCAAGTGTCATGAGGTGTTTGGTTGAAAAAGAAAAAGAAAAAGGGGGAATGACAGTGGAAAGAAAAAGAAAAGAAAATTCATCTTGATTAAAAAAAAGGAGAAAAGAAAAAGGAAGTTGAAGTAGTCATCTTGATTTAAAAAAAAAAACATGTTGAAAGTATTAAGTGGAGAGGAAAGTAGGAAACTATGCATATCAATACTATACTTATTTGTTTCCTATCTCACCTTATTCTTTGTTTGTTTCTTATCCACCTTGTACGTTACAAGCTTATAAAGACCTATTAGTGGCTTATGAAATATTTCTACACTAAGAGTGGAGAGTAGTCATGATATACAAGCTTATGGAAAGCTTGGAGAATAAGAACATAGAGTGATCCTAAATATGAGCGAAAAAGCAATTTATTGCAATATTAAGGTATGTGCTTTAGAATGTTAATTTCTTTGCAGCCTTTCATCTTTATCACTTTCTTGTTTTTCATTGATAGCTCTATTCATGTTGCTCTTTCATGTATCCCTATTCCTGCTAAGATTCATAACCATTTTCTATATGATGATTGTTTGTTTTTAATCTTTTCGATGATGCCAAAAGGGGGAAAGAGGTTTGAATGCCATGTTATGGTAGATTGTTGTGAGTTATTGATTCTAGTCATAGCTTAGCAAGGCTAGGGAATAGTTGAAAATCATTAGTAGATAAAGTTGAATATCATTCATTCATAGTGCATTCATAGTATATTTGTTCATTCAATTAGTACATGACAATAATTATTTGTCATCATCAAAAAGGGAGAAATTGTTGGATATTTATTGAACCCTCTATGCATAAAAAGATTTCTAAAGTTTTGATGATAACAAACAATGAATGCCACATTATTAGATTTACTGCACTGATGATAGTTGTTTGATATTTTGAAGTTACTGATATTTTGGATTTATGAAGATCAACATAATTGATAAGATTATTTGAAGAATCTTGAAGATTGATATCATTCAAGATGACATGAAATTAAGAAGATTTGTTTCTATTTATTTTTTAGATTTTATGTAAGGAGATTAGAAGATTGATCTTGCCAACGTATTTATCATTAAGATTGCATTCAAAGATGGATAGAATATTTTTAATATTGCATTCAAAAAATAGGATAGAATATTTTTAAGATTACATTGCATAATATAATATAATATCTTTAAGATTGCATTGCATATAAGATAACTTATCTTTATGATAAGATAGAATATCTTTTAGGATTTCATTGGATAAAATCATATCTTTAAATTAGTATAAATAGAAACATACTCTTGTGTTTACAGCATGCATTCCATTCCAAATAATATTAGAGTTTTATAGAGTTTATGTTTGCATCATTGAAAGAGTTGTTGTGAGATCATATAGAAGTGTTTGGCAAGTCTGATTCTTCTACTCTCCATCAGGATTTAAATGTACCTATTTGCTTAAGGAATAGAAGCGTAAAGGTAACTATTTTATTGTATTCTTCTTCTTGACTTTGGAGGAGGTCGCAACTAGGAAACTAGGATACCAGTTGTGTCTCTGTTCTAGGTGAATTGAGACGTGCGACTTTTGGTTGAGAAACTAGGATACCAGTCTGGCTGAGAAACAAGGATATCAGTCTCTATTCTTGGTGAATTGAGACAAGAGCTTTTTGCTGGGAAACAAGGATACCAACTAGGATAATTGTTGTGTAAGGGTAGACTAGGAAATTAGGATACTAGGAGCTCTTGTACACAAAATTATCATAGTGGAGTTGTCCATTGGATTGATTATCCAATTTAGACGTCGTGATTTTTTACCCAATTGGATTTTTCAAGTTAAAATTGATTGTGTTCTCTTTATCTCTTATCTCCATATTATTGCAGACCAACAATGAGAAAATATTTTTTAATATTAAATTTAAATAAATATTTTTTCATGATTCTTAACTTAAAAGGTATGAAATTATTTGCTTTGATTCCATAGAATGAAAAATTATGTCCAATTTTTCATGGTCTGAAAAAAACTTATAAAAATCCGTATTTTTAATAATTTTTTTCACGGATTAAGCGAGCGTTTGTTTAAGTTAGGAATCGCTCCATTAATCCGTAGTTAATCAAAAACATATTTTAAATAATTTATATTAAAATGCAATTTTAGATATAAACATAGGAAATTTTTTGTGAAGCTAGTTGATTGCAAATTAAAGAACTGCAAAAGAACCTACTTAATACGCTTTATTATGATAGTCGATCAATTTCAATATTATAAGTAATATAAAATTTATAAATGAGTTTAATTATAAAATATGAAGTGTCTCATTTAATTATTTTTTGTTAAATTTTTTATAAGAATGAGATGGCATCTCATTCCAAGGTTAAAAAAAATCTGCTTAAAAAAATTGAGTGAATGTTTGTTAATATATGAGTATTAGGTTTTGATGAGGATAGGTTATCTACAAATACATTAGCATTTCGTTAATGTTTTGAATTTTGACAAAACACTAAATATAAATAAAATAATTAATTTAAAATAGTAATAGTTAAAATAATTAATTAATTCAAAATTTAAAATATTAACGAAACTCTAACATTTTTTTAACCAAAATGAAAGAAATCACCAAAATAAATTTTCAAAAACATAAAAATAAAATAAAATATTTAAAATTTAAGTATCAAAATAAAACTTTTGAAAACATAAATGACTAAAATAAATTTTTTAAAACTTAATATAAAAAAGAACTAAAAAATATAATGAATCAAAAGCGATATTTAAGCTTTTTTTATTTTTAACTAGAAACTTTTAATTTAGATTGATTGAAGTATTATTTCATATTAATAATTATTTAAATTACTACCTTACCTAATATATATAATTAATTTTATTTCTCTCATTTACAATATTTTAAAAATCATAATCTATCAAACACATAATCAACTATATATCTATAATTTCTTGGTGGCAATCCATGAAGGCCTGCAATAAGCGTGGGAGATGCATAATGAGCATGAGGATATAAGTTGCGTTTTAGATTCTTTGGATGTTGTTCAGCTCATCAAGCATGGATGTCACACGTATGCAACTGCTTGTAAGCATATTCATGATTTTATGAGAGGAAGATTGGAGGCTGAAGTTAATTTGTGCACTCTTTGAGAGAGAGCAATTTCTGTGCTAAAAGGCAAAGTTAGGCCCATGGTCTAGATTGGTTCGTTAAGTTGGAGTCACCTCCCAAGTGTTTGTGTTAATTTTTATATTGAAAAGGTAGTACTTTCATTTGTAATAATTGTGTCTCACACGAGGTACATTTATATATAAAGGTAAAACTAATTACCTGAATTCTAAGAAATAAATATTTAAATTTTGAAAAAAAAAACTAATAATTTATTTGTTATGAAACAAACACCTTAAAATATTTTTAAAAATCTCAAAAAATTTACAAACTTTATAACAGAATTTTAAATTTGATTTCTGAATTCAAATTTTCAGTTTTAACCGTTTGCTCCTTTATTGTCATCATTTTCCTAGAGATTGTAGTCATTGTTCGTTTTTTGCTGTTTTTATATCCTGTTACAAAAAAATAATAATTATATATCTATAATTTCTAAAAATATAATGGACGATGATAATAATTAATTAAATTTTTTAATTTAATTGTAAATAATTCCAAATACAAATTTTTAAATAATATATTTAAAATATTTTTACAAAAATATTTATAAATAATGTTTATCTCATACATGGCACAAGTCACACACTCTAATTATAATAAACTATATGAAGGTCTCTCATAAATCAACTATAAGTGAGTTCTAGATTAGCAAGAAACTCTTAATTGATTAGAAAATTTGATAATGCTTTTTAGAGGGCACTGGTAGTATATATGAGTATGTTGCATGCATCTCGTGGGAGGTTTGCTCGAGAATGTGTTGAGATCGATTAATTTCAACAAAACATGTGGTGGGAAGGATTAGTGTTAGAAGGCACTAGTATCATGTGGAATATGAAGGTTTGCATCTTCTATGTGGAAGATGTGGTCACTATGTGCATAGAGGAAGAGATTGTTCCATCAACCTTCCTCCTAAAAGAACTTCACCATTGCCCACGTCTCACGTGGTGGTGTAGTTCTCTTCGCAGGTGGTGACAAAATCTCTTATCCCTATTGGTTCTATAGTAATTAATGTGGTGACAAAAACAATAACTGTTTCAACTAATATTCTAGAGATTTATGATTCAGTTGTTAACGAAAACATTGACAAGTTTGAGGTCCATGGTGATTGGCTCTTAGTTCAAAAAAGAAAGAAAAAAAAAAACGTAACTGAAAATGTCAATGCAATCATTATATGGTGGAGATAAAAGAGTTTAACAAAAATAAGAAAAACAGTATTGTTTCCATGATTAAAATGTCCTTCACCATGGGTAATAATGAGGGGTACAATTTTACGAAACCATGCATAAGATCCAACTGAAGAGAACAGGATCGTACATATCAAATTGGAATCTTAGATTATTTTTTGATAAATTTTTTGAATAATGTGCAGATTCTTCTACAAGAATATCAAATTAAGATCTTAGATTACTTTTTGGTAAACAAATTTTAACAATGTGCAGATTTTTCTACAAGAACTCATCCTCTATGTTGGAGATCTTTTCAACTCCTTTATTGGGAGATCTAGTAAAAATCAGATCTTGAACTCAAGATTCTTGCTCAAGATCTTGCACTAAAGATGATCTAAAGATGTGAACTTTAATTCACAAGCATTCAAGCAGTCCCTAGCTCTTCTCATGAAATGCCTCTTATCAAAGGATCTATCTCCTTATCATGCTAAAGATTATGCTAAGTTCCATGCAAGGACTAGCCAAAGAAACCCATAAAAGAGGTGGCTTTTTCCTCTATTGCGAAGCTTGTGCCCCAATGGATAATGTGGTTAGTCATTTGAAGATTAATGAGATGCCCTCAAAGGAGGGGGATAACAACATATACATGATTGACTCCTCCCGAGAGATTGATCTTGGCCCTTAATAGGGAGTTACCCTTTTTACTGTCATTTTTTGGGGTTTATAGATAACTTTAATTTCAAAATGCTATCTTGGAACATAAAAGCATAGTGAATGTCCATGACCATAGATATAAGTAATATTATTAGGCAATTCTAGACTATATATATGCATGGTGGTCGGTCTTTATAAACCTGACCAAAAGTTTGGTCGTGCTTGGAATTTATGGCTTAAACTTGGTTTTGAAAAGTGTGCTATCCAAGAAGCACAAGGCCACATCAGAGGAATTTGGATCCTAGCTTTGATCAACGGGGATTTTCAAATTTCTTTAATTGGTTTTGAAAATAGAATGAGGGTTCGAGTACTTCAAAGAAGCCTGTTAGGGTTTTGGCGAATTTTCCTTGGAGGAGTGTCTTTTTAGAAGCCCATGCTACTAATTTGTAGAAACTACTCTGACCATTGTCCTATTTTAATTAAACTTGGGGAGAAGAATATGATTAGAACTGATTGTCCTTGGAGGTTACTAGTTGCTTTGTTTCACCATACTAACTACTGTGTTGTCGTTAGTAGTGACTGGTCATACAGTTCTATGATGGTGCACCACAAATTGGAGGAGGTCAAAATCTGTTTTAAAAAATACAAATGTTTTTGGTAACATTTTTCGTGGGAAAAGAAGAGTAGAAACTAGACTTAAAGTCTGCTTGGATACCAAGGTTAGAAGTGCTTTTGAGAGTTTCTCTACTGAAAAAATATTATATTTCCAGTAGAGAAACTCTTAAAAACACTTCTGACTTGTATCCAAACAGGCCCTTAGTGGTATGATCAGAAGGACTTTGGTTTCTCCTAAATAAATATTCCATTCGTTATGTGGGGTATTAGAGCAGCAACTCTATCTCTCATTTGGAATGGTTCTTAGTGTTAGAAAAATAGATAACAGCACAGAACAATACATGAAGAAAGAATTAATTTAAAGTTTGTTGTGCCGTGGAAACCACTGCCCTGAAAGCAAAATTCGGCTAGACCTCGGTGCAATCCAAATTGCCGATTGCTTCCCAAGGTTAACACAACGAGCCTATGCACACGAGCACTCGTGGCCTTAGGCTATGGAAATCACAGAACAATTGCCCAGCTCTTTTTAACTTGTCAAATCAGAAAAGGAAATAATAAACAAAACAGAACAACAGAAAAGAAATTGCAAAAACCAGAACAGCAGAGTGATTTTTCTGCTCTACCCCTTCAGCCGTGTGCAGCCCCTTTTTAAATAGAATAATGGACGAAAACTGTTTCCCTCATTTTCTATAACAGCTCCATTAATCCCTTAAAATTTGCCTCACACTAAAAGCCTTTTAATGCATTCAACAAATGCTAATAAAGAGGATGTTTAAAAATTGATTTTATTAACTAACAAAGAGCATTTAAAGAAATTAAAAGGCAGCAAAAAAATGCTTATGTTTTCCATTTTTCAACAATCCCCCACAAATGGTAAAACATGAAGAGAAAAAAAAATTGGGCAAAGAAGGATTAACACTTAAGTACCAATATAATAATGATTGAATTGATACACAGTGAAGTAAGGCAACAATTTTGTCTAGGCAGTGAATTACTCTTGAACTACCATGACTTCAATTGACACCCCCACAACACATGTATTGCCTTAAAATCTGTGATATCCACGATAGTCATAACAAGCGCTTTAATGGCCATGCGCACACCTTGGGTACTCATGAGTGCTCTAGAAAGATTGTCCAAGTCTTTCATAGAAGGCGACCCACCTTCACACTCACGTAGGTGAATCCATCAAGTGCGTCTCAAAAGCACCACCATAATCGGCTATGGATTCATTTAGAGCACAAAAATGCTCAGCCTCATAATATAACAAGTGGTGAGTCCATCAAGTCCGTCTCATAAGGACCATTCAACAATTTAGGCTATGAAATCAAACAAAAAAAATCAACCTCTCCACAATTCAATACCACAAGTCATTGAGATGAGAAGTATAGTGCTATATAGTGTTCATATGGCTTCGTTTCACCACAGATGGTATCCACCATAGTTTCCTCAACACAAAGGCCTAAGCCCCATCTCTCTTGACGATTCAAGGACTAATTTCCTTGTTAGACCTTTAGTAAGAGGATCAACCAAGTTTCTCTCAAATCTTACAAACTCTAAAGAGATCACACCATTTTTCAACAATTCTCTAATTGAACTGTGTCTAATGCGTATGTGTCTCCTCTTTCCATTATAGACACTGTTCATGGCAATTCCAATAGCTGCCTGAGAATCACAATGGAGAGAAACTGGTATAGACCGTTTTCCCTTCAATGGCACATCTGTCACCGAGTTCCTTAACCATTCTGCTTCTTGTCCTGCTAAATCAAGAGCAATGAATTCTGATTCCATAGTGGAACGTGCTATACAAGTTTGCTTAGTAGACTTCCAAGATATAGCACCTCCGCCCAAAGTAAAAATATACACACTTGTAGAATTGACCTCATCATTATCCGTAACCCAGTTTGCATCACAAAATCCTTCTAACACAGTAGGAAATTTACAAAAATGTAAACACCAATCCATAGTACCCTTAAGGTACTTAAGTAAATGACGAAGTGCAGTCCAATGTTCATTTCCTAGGTTATGAGTATATCTACTTAGTCTACTCACAGCATATGCTATGTCAGGTCTAGTACAATTCATGAGGAACAATAAACTACCTATGATTTTAGCATAATCAGCTTGTGAAACACTAGAACCTTTGTTTTTCTTAAGATGTATGCTAGGATCATAGGGAGTTTTCACAGGCAATTCTTCATAACAATTAAATTTTTTCAGTATCTTTTCAATATAATATGACTGACACAAAGAGAAACCATTATCAAATCTTCTCATTTTAACACCAAGAATCACATCAGCTTCTCCTATATCTTTCATATCAAAATGAGAGGATAAAAATAATTTTGTCTTATTCACCACAATTAAGTTTGTCCCAAAAATCAACATGTCATCAACATATAAACATATTATCACACATTCTAGTCCAATCAATTTTGAGTAAACACAAGTATCGGAAGAATTCACAACATAATCATCACTTACTAAAGTTTGATCACTTTTCTCATACCATTGTTTAGGAGCTTGTTTAAGGCCATACAATCATTTTCTCAATTTACACACTTTGTTCTCTTGACCCTGAACTACAAACCCCTCAGGTTGTTCCACATAAATTTCTTCTCTCAAATCACCATTTAGAAAGGCCGTTTTTACATCCATTTGATGTACTTCAAGTCCATGAATAGCAGCCAAGGCAATTAGAGAACGAATTGTGGCAATCTTAGTAACAGGAGAAAATGTATCAAAAAAGTCAATGTCTTTCTTTTGTGTATAACCCACAACTACTAGTCTAGCCTTAAATCTATCAATAGTTCCATCGGTCCTTAATTTCTTTCTAAAGATCCATTTACACCAAATTGTTTTACTTCTGTAACGCCCTTACGCTCACCAGGGTCATTACCACTCATAAGCAACAATTATCATACATGACTCATCAGAGATTAAGCAGTTTGGAAGCATAAATATACAAAAGGGCATCATCAAATGCCATCGTCATACACACTGTACCTTATAATATGGTGATTATACATAAGCTTTCTGTTTAAGTACAAAACTGTACATAAAACTCCCCTCAAGGTACAACAAAATTAAACCAAAGGCGAATACAAAATATCAGAGCCACACGCTCATGTCATCTAAGCCTAAGGTTTATAAACATCACTATCCCTGCAAAGGCTTCTTGCCTTGGGATCTATCTGCTCCTCCTGAGGATTCACCTGCAAAACATAAGCCCCACACGAGGGGTGAGATATAAAATCCCAGTAAACTCAGGGCCCTTGAAGGTATTTCCTTCCCCTGGTTCACTATCTGGCACATACATAGAAATAGTATATTTCAACCATTCATGATCAGATTCAATATCAGAATAATTCTCAATCATTCATCACAACAGGCAGGGGTCTCATTACCCTTCACTCAACATCATCACTATCATTTCATCTCAACCTGTCAATACACAGGTGATATACATTACTTAACTCGGCAGAGGCTACATCTATGTATATAGGAACATCTCCACTCAAGGAGGCTACATCTATATACTAGGAACATCTCATGCCTGGATCTCAACATATCTATTGGAGGCTTCATCTGAAATATAGGAACATCTCAGTCAAGAGGCTACATCTATATAACAGGCACATCTCCATCGGAGGCTTCATCTGTGTATATAGGAACATCTCAGTTAAGAGGCTACATCTATATATCGCAGGTACATCTCCATCTAATGAGGCTATATCTGTGTATATAGGAACATCTCTACTCAAGAGGCTACATCTATATATCACAGGCACATCTCATAACCTATATCAACCCAGTTGCCTGAGGAGGCTACCTCTGTGAATATAGGAACATCTCCATTCGGGAGGCTACATCTATATCACAGGAACATCTCACAGCAGGTCTTACTCAATCTCAAGTCATCTATCCTACTACCATTGGATGCAATTCATTCATAGAATTCATAATCAAATCTCATATTCAAACCGGCATGTTATAAATCAACAGTTCACAGCCATGCATATCAATTCCCCAATCATTGGGTCCAACCTACACATCAGTTTCCCATCACAGGGTTCAGAGTACAATTCATCAATCACCATCACAAGGTTCAGAGTACAATTCATCAATCAATCACATCAATAAGATCAATGCATATCGATTCCCATCACAGGGTACAGAGCACAATTCATTAATCAACCACATCAATATACAATTTCTATATACATGCATTTGCCCACAACAGAACCATCACCCCACTTGGTGAACGGTAAAACACAGCAAATGGCACACATCCAAGAACCAAGAGCTTACCTGCTCTAAGCAAAGCACCGGCTCTCCCGGCCTCGTTGTCACCACCACTGAAACTATCAATCTCACGTCCTACACAGGATCAAACATATAACGTTTCAGCAACGGTCCTAAGCCGTTAGAATGAAAGGGACCATAATCCGTTTTGCATAACTTGTACTCAATCACTTCACAAGTGATTCTCAGACCCTCAATGGTCTCACTTGGCTTAGCCAAAGCACAAAGAGCTTGAAGCTCACAACAGCCCAATTCCTCAGAATTCACACAAGGCTTGAACGGTCCATATCACACACACAAGGCACCGTTCTCATGGCCTCTAAGGCACAACAAAACACATATCAAGGATCTAGCATGTCCAACAAAACTAAACAACTCAATATATCAACAAAACATGCCTCACAAAGAGCCCATCATCAAAGTTCACCAAACTAGCAATTGAGAGCTAATCTTTCATCCTCAACACATTCTAATCACATATATCTAAAGGACCCAAGGCTAATTCTAGCTCTATCACAAGTGGGTCACTATTCACCCAAAACCCCAATCAACAAATTAAACGGTGAAACTTGAGTTTCTTACCTCAATGACGACAAGGAAGGCCCAAGGACGACTCCCCCTAGCTTGGGTACCCATGAATCGTCGTCGTTCCTCGCCGAACTCAAGCTTCAAGAACTTCCCTTGAGAAAGGGATTCTCTAATTTGGGGTTTTCAAGGAAAATGGATGAAAGATTTAAGCTCACTAGGTGTTTTCCATCAAGAATGGTGTTTAAGGGACTTGTTTTGGTGAACTATGGTGCAAGAATGAAGCTTGGAGCTTCAACAATGGAGGTAAGTCGTTCAGAGGAAGAAAAAGCATGAATTTCCCCCAAAAATCGCGACTTTCCCTTTTATACCAACTCTGTCAGACGTCCCGCGCGGATCGCGCCACACCCCACGCTAACCGCGCCACTCTTTTAAAACCTGTGTCAGCGCCAGTTTCCAGAGAAAACTGATTTTCCAGAGCACTTCCGGCGCGACTCGCGCCGCCTCTGGCGCCACCCGCGCTGGATTCCATAGGAAAATGGTTTTCCAGGGCACATGTGGCGCGACTCGCGCCACCAATGACGCTGACCGCGTGAACTTCCAAAGAAAACTGAGTTTCTGGAGGACTTGTGGCGCTGACCGCGTCACCTTGGCGCCACTGGCGTCAACCTCTCGAAGCTATGGCGCTACTCGCGCCAAGCCGGCGCTACCCGCGCCACAACACAGACAGTGTTTTCTGCTTTAAGAAACCTGGCGCTGACCGCGCCAAACCTCGCGCCAGCCGCGCCAGGCATCAGGGCCATTACAACTTCCCTTAGGCAAATCACCCAAATCCCAGGTATGATTAGACATGATAGAATCTAATTCACTATTAATTGCCTCTTTCCAAAAGTTAGCATCAATAGAAGTTACTGCCTCAATATAAGTTTTAGGATCTTACTCAATCAAGAAAGTTGACACAAAAACATCATTTATTTTATCAATATCATTGTTTTCAACCAAGAACGTAGTAACAAAATTTGGTCCAAAACTACTTTCTATTCTCTGTCTTTTACTCCTTCTAGGTTCATTAACATGTTCATTTAAAATAGAGGAAGAAGCGGGCAAAGATAAAGTAACTGAAGTAGTATTAGAAGAACCAACCACATCATTAACATATTTCTTTAATGGAAATTCTTGCTCAAAAAATTCTGCATTTCTAGATTCACAAATAGAATTATCATTCAAACACAAGAATCTATAGGCAGCACTATTTTGAGCATATCCAATAAATGCACAATCAAAAGTTTTTGTTCCTATGTTTGTCATCTTGTAATCTGGTAAACCTATCTTAGCTAGACACCCCCACACTTTCAACAAATATGAGTTAGGTCCAAAGCCCTTCCATAATTCATAAGGAGTCTTATCTAGCCGTTTATGAGGAACTCTATTTAATATATAACAAGCAGACAATACAGCTTCCCCCCACATTTGGTTAGACATACCGGAACTCAAAAGCATAGCATTCATCATTTCTTTTAATGTTCTATTTTTTCTTTCAGCTACACCATTTTGTTGAGGAGTATAAGGGGCACTAGTCTCATGGACAATTCCATTCTTTTCACAAAATTCCTTAAGAAAAATTGTCCCATATTCACCACTTCTATCGGACCTAAGCCTTTTAATTTTACGGTCCAATTGGTTTTCAACTTCTGCTTTATATTTTAAAAACATTTCTCCAGCCTCATCTTTTGACCTTAGAAGATAAACTTTGGTATATCTAGAAAAATCATCTATAAAAGTCGCATAATACCTTTTACCTCCTCTACTAATAGTGTTTTTAAAATCAGCTAAATCGGTGTGTATTAATTCAAGAAGTTTAGTAGTTCTGTCTGAGACAGGTTTAAAAGGCTTCTTTGCATATTTTGCTTCCACACATATAGGACACTTAAAAAGGTTATTTACATATGGTACATTAATCAAATGCATATTTTTAAGTTTCTTAATAGAAGCCACATTCACATGTCCTAGCCTACCATGCCACAAATCAACAGTTTTAGCAATATAAGCACAACCAGCCAAAGAATTAGCATTAGAAAAATCAGAAATGGTGTTCAGTACAAATAATCCATCAGCAAGATATCCCTTCCCCACAAAATTTTCATTCTTAGTTATTACTACCTTATCAGCTTCAAAAACCAATTTCAGTCTAGCCCTATTAAGTAAACTACTAGAAATTAGGTTCCTACGTAAGGAGGGAACATACAAAACATCACTCAAAGATAAAGTTTTTCCAGAAGTAAGTTTAAGGAAAATCTTTCCTTTACCAAGCACTCTGACTATAGCAGAATTTTCCATGAAGACACACTCTCCATCAGCAGCATCCTCAAAGTGATGAAAAATCTTTTTGTTGGCACATAGGTGTTTAGAAGCACCGGTATCCAGAATCCAGTCCACCTTGTTACCCACCAAGTTTGCCTCCACTACCACAGCAGCGATCACTTCTTCATTTTCTGCTAGATGTGCTTGATGTGCAAATGGTACAGCAGGCTTTCGGTTCTGATTTTGTTGTTCCTGTCTCATGTGGCACTAATATGCTTTGTGACATGTTTTGCCACAAACATAACAGATAAGTTTCTTTTTAACTTGTTATCACCTTTGTTGATACCCGTATGATTTTTATGTTGTCCATTTTTCTGGAAATTTTTCTCTTTTCCTTTCCCTTTGAACCGGTTTTGATCAGAAATCTCAACAACATTAGGATTAATCAAATTTTTAGAAAATAAAACATGCTTATCTTTAAGTCTATTGGCCTCTTCAGTCTTCAGATGATTGATCAACTCTTGAAGTGACAAATCTCTCTTTTTGTGTTTCAATTGGTTGCGGTAGTCACTCCACGATGGTGGGAATTTCTCCAAAAGCACATTAGCTTGTAATATCTTACAGATCTTCATTCCTTCATTTAGTATGTCACTAATCAGATTTTCATATTCATGAACCTGCTCCATGATTGGCTTATCATCCAGCATCTGAAAACGCAGTCAATTTCCCACCACATACTTTCTTTTTTTCCAGCATCATCATCACCATAACGTTTCAGCAGAGTGTCCCATATTACCTTTGCAGATTTCTGATTGATGAACAAGTCGAACAAATTATTTGCCATATGAGTCAGTAAATGACCCCTAACAGTCTTGTTGTCCTTTTCATATTTCTTCTTAGCCTCTTCATCAGCTTTCTTGGTTCCTCCAGAGAGCGGTGTGACAACAGGAGTAGAAGGAGAAGCATTAGCAGGGGAAACAGTATCAGCAGGAGGGTCTTCAAATAACACATAATCAACCTCTAAGGCTTCAAAAAGAATCAACAACTTTTGTGACCATCTCCTGTAATTTGTGCCATCTAAAGGTTCCAATTTTGACATATCCGAAATTATTCTTGGTACATTCATCGCCATTTCCTGTTCAGTGCTGTAACAATATTTTTGCTTTCAGATTGTTAGAAAAATAGATAACAACACAAAACAATACATGAAGAAAGAATTAATTCAAAGTTTGTTGTGTCGTGGAAACCACTGCCCTGGAAGCAAAATTCGACTAGACCTCACTGCAATCCAAATTGTCGATTGCTTCCCAAGGTTAACACAAGGAGCCTATGTACACGTGCACTCGTGGCCTTAGGCTATGGAAATCACAGAACAATTGCCCAGCTCTTTTTAACTTGTCAAAACAGAAAAGGAAATAATAAACAAAACAGAACAGCAGAAAAGGAATTGCAAAAACCAGAACAGCAGAGTGATTTTTCTGCTCTACCCCCTCAGCCGTGTGCAACCCCTTTTTAAATAGAATAATGGATTAAGACTGTTTCCCTCATTTTTTATAACAGCTCCATTAATCCCTTAAAATTTGCCTCACCACTAAAAGCCTTTTAATGTATTCAACAAATGTTAATAAAGAGGATGTTTAAAAACTGATTTTATTAACTAACAAAGAGCATTTAAAGAAATTAAAAGGCAGCAAAAAAAAAATGCTTCTGTTTTCCATTTTTCAACACTTAGATGGAGAGTTTCAATCCCGCCTGAGTCCTTAGATAAGAAGACCCCTTTCTCCTTATCTTTTTGTCATGTGCATATGTATATTTAGAAGTTAATGGATGATGAGATTGGAGACGTACTAACATCTCCAAAGGTGGTCCTGCTATATTCCACCTTTTCTTTGCCGATGACATGCTTCTTTTTTGCAAGGCTAAGGATTCTCAGATTCGTATAATCTCTATTATGCTTGAGACCTTTTGTTTGGAATCTGGGTTGAAGATGAACTTCCAAAACTCAGTTTATGTGCTCTAATGGAGTTAGGACGAAGGTCAAAAGTAGGTTTAGTTCATTGGTTTGTTTAAGGAGGTGTCAGATCTTGGTACTTACCTTGGGTTTCCTTTGTTGAAGGGTGGAGTAACCAAGGAATCATATATACAACTTTATTTTGGTGAGGGTTCATGGGAGATTATCTGTTTGGAAGGGGAATATGCTAAACAAGGCAAGAAGACTCTACTTGATCAAATATGTGTTACCATTTCTCTACTCTAGCTATATACTCGATGCAACTTTTCTTACTCCCAAAGAATGTGTGTAATGAGATTGATAAGATCATTATGAATTTCCTATGGTCATTCTTAGGAGATAAACACAGGTGGAACTTGGTCAATACTTGAGGATGGTTTGCTCTCTTAAGAAAAATGATGGTTTGGGTGTTCGAAGTGCTCATCATACTAATATTTTCTTTATTGGGAAAATTTGTTTGGAGTCTAGCAACCAATAAGGACACCTTATGGATATGTGTTATCTCACAGTATTTGCAGAGTAAAACTATGTTGAGTTCTCCGAGGAATCCAAATTCTTCTTATTATGTGTGGAAATAAATTTTTAAAGCCACGGACAAACTTATGGAGTGATTCAAATTCCCTTTTGGTGACGGTTAAGACTTCTCCTTGAAATGTTAATCGGTCAAAAACTTATTCCCTTTGCCATTCAGTACCTTTTTTTTCATTTTGGAGATGTAAATCTTTGCTAGGAGGATATGTTTGTAAATGGAACGTGGAATTTTAACTCGGTTAACACTTGGCTTCCTAGTGATTTACCTGAGCTTCTTAATTTTTTTGGTGGTTCGTCTCTATATCCTTCTTTGATGATACTTGACTTGGCCCAATTCGAGCTCTAGTTTTTATTCAACCAGATTAACCAAGAGATATATTTCTAACTCAGTGTCCTGTTAGGCTTGTTCTCATCATACGGAGGATGTTCTTCACTGCTTTCATGATTGCCCTCATGCCAAGGAGATTTGGCTTCATCCAAGGTTCTTTACTAATTCCAGTTTCTTCGAGTTTAAAAACCAATTGAAATCTTTACGTAATATTTTAAAAAAATATATTTATGTAGAAATATATGAATATTTATAAAATGCATAGATGTCAAATTTAAGTGTATGTGGATGGATAAAACTAGCTTATAAGCTAGTTGAAAGTTTATAAGTTTTAAATTATATTTAACAAAACTAGTCAGAAATTGAAAGTCAGCTGAAAAATTATATGTTGAAGTAATGTTTTCATACAAATTATATAAATGGATATTTATGTAATGTTTCCATTCAAATATTAATTTGATTTTCTTGATAAAATATATTTTGTAGTATTTATAATTTATATGAAATTAATTTTAAACAATTGTAACTTTTTATTTATAAAATATTCAAAATTAAAAATTAAAACTACATAAACTTATTATATATCATTGTCAATTTTATATATAATAAAATGAGAAAAATGAGAAAATCCTATCATATGTAAAAAAAAGGTTAAAAATTACCTTAAATATAAAAGATTAAAAATAAAATCTAATAAATGTTCAAGAACAAAAAGGGAATAAATATAAAAAGATAGAAGTCAGCGTTTTAAAAAACATAACTTTAACTATTGTCTCAAAAATGTTTTATCTACTAAAAATATTTCATTTAACAAATAATCAAACAAGTTTTTCAATTAGTAAAAAAAAAGTTTGAAGCTAGCTAAATATCTTTCAAAACACACTCATAAGCTATGAGCTCAAAAGCTCAAAAGCTGGAAACTAGCTAAAAGCTTATAAGATAGTTGATTTAATTGAAAGTATATGTAAGACTAGTTGATAATTACTTATCATATCTTAAAAAGTAGGACATATTTTTCCTTTTACGAATTGAATCGATGAAATAAAAATCACGCAAAGAATTGAATTAGGTCATACAATTAAAAAAACCTAAAAATAATTCAACAAATAATTATAAAGTTGATATGATTTAAAGAATTTCTACCATTCAGAAATACTGTAATAATGACAAATGATAAGTTGATTGTAGTATGCATTGTGTCCATGTAAAAATGTAAAACTAGATACATAGTTTTTTCATACAAGAAGAAAAAATATAAGAGTTTTAAATTGAAAAAGATAAAATGAAATTTCAAATAAAACAATAAGAATAAAAAAATTGAAAAAAAAAATTAATAACTTATAAGTTAGTTTATTTTCTATAAACTACAATTTATAAAAAATAAGCCACTCGTATAATTATATATCAAACAAGATAATATTTTTCTCAAAGTAGCTTATATAAAAAATAATAACAAATTTCATATCTCGAAAGAGATTAAAAACATTTAATTTATATCACAGAATAACATGTTGCCTTAATTATTAATTTGAAATGAAGTACCGGTGAGCATTGAAACTTTGGATAGGGCACTTAGATATATTAAGAGATTTAAAATTTAAGATAGTATCAAAAGATTATTTCGTCAAAATTTTGTTCTTGATCGATGAAGATTTTATAGAGATTTTACCAGTTTTTTCAAATGTGAATAAAGTTGAAATTGTAATATTGACAATTGTGAATTCTTCTAGATTGTGGAAGTATTTTTATTCAATACTTCAGCGGTACGTTCAGCTAACACAAAACATGTTCTTGTATGGTGGTTCCGACATTGAAGATGAAAAGAGGTGTGAAATTTACAAAATTATAACTGTGGTGAAGTTGATACAAGATCGAGTCTAGCATAAGCAAGTGAAACATCTTGTGTATGATGCTTGAGGAATTTTGATCGTTAGATGTTAATTTCATGTTTTTCCATATTGTAATTCTATCGATTATTAGTGGTGGTACAAGAGTTTATTTTGGCTTTTCATTTTACACCTCTTCTGTCCCGATATACAATAGCATTTATGATTTCTTCATAGCAACAACAACCAATGATCCAACGGTTCCAACAAACTCTAAAAATAATTTCATTATTCTCTCTCCCAAAACAATTTTTTTTTTCAGTTCTCACAAATAAGAATATTGCACTACAATTTGTGAATAACAATATTTATACTCAAATTTTTCTACTTTATTATTTTTATTTATGTAAGCAAATATATTTACTTTATTTTTATTTTCATTTTTCACATTTATTTTTTACAAATTTAATTGTAGCTCTCTTGAGAGAAAGACAATACCAGAATTTCTTTTGAAAGTTACTATGTTATTTTTTTATCTCCTAACACAAAAATCATTCATTCTTTTTTATTTTATCACACTCAAGAATACAAATATTTTATATTCACTCTTTATTTATTTAATATTTCTTCCCGTTATCCATTTATGTTGCTACAAAAATATCAAAATATACTTTTAGTTTTTTTTTTGTTTTTTATTATATTAAGTTTGATCTCTTATTTTATTTTAAAAAAATCATTTTAACCTTTTATATTTTTTAAGTGAGTCAAAATAATTTTTTTAATTGTTAAAAACAATAATCATTTTTACTATTGGAAAATGATTTTTAATCATTTTATGATTTATTTGAGATGTGAAAATTGTCTCATTAATTTTTCAAGTAAGTTTTGTCATATTTATGACAAATCACTCAAGCTTGGTTAAATTAATCTTGACGGGTTAAGAATTGCCTTGACCGGTAATTAGAGTTCAATATGAACCTTTTTTTAACTCAAGCTTAATACAAGCTTTCGAACAATTCGATTAAGCTTGTTAGCTCGATTTAATTTAAAATTATTTTCCATATTTTATACAAAATAAAACTAATATGAAATTAATATATCAATTTAATGATATAATATATATATATAATTAAAATTTTATTTATTTTTAATTAATTTTGTATGAAAATTGTTTTGTATAAAATAAACAAAAGTATATAATTTAGTTGATTTATGAATTAATCGAGTAGAGCTATAAATAGCTTATTAAGCTTAGCTCATTTTTTTTAAAGAGTATAACTTTGACTAAAGTTCAATAAGTTAACTGTCAAATGAAGTGTCGAATTATATTCGAGTTGATTCAATTAATTGTTAGTCCTATAATGACTATTTTTTTAATTTAAACATAAGTTGGATTTCATTTTCATATAAATGAATCTGATGACACAAGTTTTATATATTGAATTGGTCTAAAAAAGATTCAAAATAGTGTCTAAAATAAATATAAAAAATATTATTTTAAAATACTCTTTTGATTCAATTTAAAATATAAAGCACTAGATTATATCTTTTTAAAGATAAACTACTAAACTAAATTAAAAGCATATTTTAACCCTACAAATATACTTGAGAAGCCCAACCATAAAAGTATAAAACTCTTGTATAATCATGAGTTGACAAAATATAATATATGTTTATTTAATATTAAGCTTAATTGTAATTTTGATCTCCTTAGTTTCCA
>PYAF01004217.1:121165-150862 GCA_007407185.1 Glycine tomentella
TAATCATGAGTTGACAAAATATAATATATGTTTATTTAATATTAAGCTTAATTGTAATTTTGATCTCCTTAGTTTCCAAATTTATAATTTTGATCTCCTTGATTTTTAATTGTAACATTTGACTTCTTAATTTTATAAAATTTCAATTTTGGACCCTGATAGATTATTAACTAATAATTGTGATTATTAAAGATATTAAATTAAATTAAAAATATTAATCATCAAAAAACTAATAAAAGATTATTAACCCTAATGTAGTGTTATTGATGATGGAGTCACTTGCTACACAAGATATATAAAAGATGTTTGCAAAGAAGAGGAGAAACATAGTTATAAAATTTTAAATATTGAATAAAATAAATTATATTGTTCACTAATTTATAAAGTATGATCAATTTGATCCCTGAATTTTTAATAGGTTTAATATCTAAGTCTATTAGGTTTACACATGTTATCCATAGGTTATGAATGGTTACTGGAAAAATTATGTAGAAATGACCCACAAAATTACCTGGTAAAATGAAGCAATACAAAATTAATTTAAAATAGCGTTGTGTGTGTATATTATACTCAGAGGATTGACAACTGAAATATCAAATTTTCATTAGGCTAGCGTTCTCAAAATGTTTAAAATGATTAATCATAACCTAAACAAATATAAATATTAATTTATATTAAATTATCATTTTTGTATATTATATAGAAAATGGCATAAAAAATAAAACATTAAATTATTATTATGTGCAACTACATGTCTTTAAATACTACCTAGAATTAAATTGTCCTTATTTATATTCTTTATTTTTATTAATTTCATATTAAAACATAAAAAAAACAGTTAAAAATTTGGGTTGGAGGGACCACCCACAATCATAAACTTTCTTAACTAGTTTATTTTTATGTTTTACTCTAGTACATGGTGCACCAAATGTCCATTATTACTTTCAAACTTAAATTTAAATTGATAGTTGTCAAATCAATATCAGTTCTCTTGGTGAACATCTATTATTTTTTTGAGAGACTTTGATAAATTGCAAACTGTTGTAAATTTCGAATAACATGTCCAACCAAGAGGAAAAATAAAAAAGATCGACCAATATGGGCAAAAATACAAACTAATATGGATGAGAGAGAGAGGTCAACCAAAAAGTTGCTCTATCAACAAAGTAGTAGGTCATTCAAAAATTAGATGTTCTCACTGTCCTAGAAGTTCTAGTCAAGCAATTTAATGCTCTCTTTTTTTACTATTTATGTTATAAAGTTATATGCTTTAATTTAATCTTCATTTTATGGATTTTGTCAATTTCTTATCTTCTTTAATATATTATTTTCTATTTTTTGCTAATATCTTTTTAAATATATCTTTAAATAAGTCATCAATAGTTAAAATAAATTATGTTATAATATTTTTTATCTCAGAATTTCATTATATTATAATTTTATAATAAACATATTTTTGTATTATAATATTGATTGTCAAAATTAAATTATGATTATTATTATGTGCAAGTACACACGTTTAAATACTATTTAGAATTAATTTGTTTTTATTTATATCATTAAATTGATATATTAATTTCATATTAGTTTTATTTTGCATAAAATATGGAAAATAATTTTAAATTAAATCGAGCTAACAAGCTTAATTGAATTGTTCAAAAGCTTGCATTAAGCTCGAACTGAAAAAAGGTTCATATTGAACTTTAATTACAGGTCAAGGCAATTTTTAACTAGTTAAGATTAATTTAACCAAGCTTGAGTGATTTGTCATAAATATAACAAAACTTACTTGAAAAATTATTGAGACAATTTTCACATCTCAAATAAATCAAAAAATGATTAACAATAGTAAAAATGATTATTGTTTTTAACAATTAACAAAATAATTTTGGCTCACTTAAAAAATATAAAAGGTTAAAATAATTTTTTTTTAAAATAAGATAAGAGATCAAACTTAATATAATAAAAAACAAAAAAAACTAAAAGTATATTTTGATATTTTTGTAGCAATATAAATGGATAACTGGAAGAAAATATTAAATAAATAAAGAGTAAATATAAAATATTTGTATTGTTGAGTGTGACAAAAAAACAAGAGTGAATGATTTTTGTGTTAGGAGATAAAGAAATAACATGATAACTTCCACAAGAAATTCTGGTGCTGCCATAGTCTCAAGAGAGTTACAATTAAATTTGTAGAAAATAAATTTGAAAAATGAAAATAAAAATAAAGTAAATGTATTTGCTTACATAAATAAAAATAATAAAGTAGAAAAATTTGAGTATAAATATTGTTATTCACAAATTGGGTTGAAATATTCTTATTTTTTCATAACTAAAAAAAAATCATTTTAGGAGAGAGAATAATGATTTTTTTTTAGAGTTTGTTGGAATAGTTGGATCACTTGTTGTGATCTGTACTGTTGGTTGTTATGAAGAAATCATAAATGCTGCTATATATCCGAACGGAAGGGGTGCAACATGAAAAGCCAAAAGGAAACTCTTGTATAATCGATAATAACCCGTAGAATTATAGTATGAAAAAAACGTGAAATTAACATCCAACGATCCAAATTTTTCATGCATCATACACAAGATGTTTCACTTGCATATGCTAGACTCCGTTTTGATACAAATAGTCCAAAGAGTTTGATAGTTTGACCGTCATGATATGTTAAGCTGATACTGATTATTATTTTCGAAGAGTCCAAACTTTTTAAAAAAACGACCAAATATATATAAAAACAAATACAAAAAAATAGAAATCAAAAGAAAAATATAAAATTTATTAAAAAAAGTATTTAAACCTAATATGGCTTTGAGGGTGGGCAGATGCACCCCCTCATTTCAATAAAATCACTAGTATTTGTCTTAAAATATTATATTTTACACCCCATAATTTTATATTTTGTACCCTCTAATTTTATGTATTTGAACCTTCTTATCTGTTCACATATAAGAGTAAGTAAATACATTATCTTATTTTAATAAAATGCAAAAAAATATTATATTTTGCACCCATAATTTTATATTTTGAACCCCCTAATATTATGTATTTGAACCTCCACATGTAAGACTAAACAAATATACCCTCTTATTTTAATAAAATACAAATATTTATCTTAAAACTTCATATTTTGTACCTCTTATCTTCGTGTTTGAGTCCAACTATCCTATATAATAATAATAATTATCAATTTTTATTTTTTAAATAAATTGTTCTCACTGATTCAGGGTCCTAGTTCCGCCACTGATTATTTTCAGGAACTAAACATAATGTTTACAACACTTACATATTTGATTCAATTAATTAATTTTTAGAGGTAGTTTGGTTAAACAAATTACAATCTAAGAAGAAAATTTTAAAATAACATGAATCTCATATCTCTTTTTTATATTATTTTAATTCAAATATTTTTTCTTAATTATTTTTTATTTTTTTCTCTTTCACATGATAAAACATACCCTTATGTTATGTGAATCTGTCTAAGGTCCCACGATAGGAAAGAATTTTATAGCCATCAGATATCTTTCTCTTTTAATTTATGGATGAGATTTTTTGTAATTTTCATTTTTTTATATTTTTATTTCTCGATTTCATAGTGCAGAAACGATGAGTTTCGGCATAGAGGCTGCTTTGCTTGATAAGGTTTTTCTTGCAACTTTCATAATTTTGGATCACTCGATTGCAAAATATAGAATAAATAAAATGGATTTCATTCCTCTAACTTTTTCAATAATCTCAAGTTCGTCCCCATACTTTATAAATAAATAGTTTGAATTAAATGATCATGCATTTATAGTATAAAATATTATCCAATCACATTTTACTGTTAATGATTTTTAGAGTTTAATGTCTGTATACTTATTATTATATTATTAATTATTTAATCACAAATCACTATTTAAATTATTTAAAGTAATGATTTTAAAAATTATTAAATTTATCATATATGGTGAGTTGTGATTGATGATTGTGTACAACTTTTTATAATATGTATAACACTTTTTATTTTTAATCTAAATATACCAAAAGTGTAAAGAATTATTGACTTTTGAAATAACTGTTTTAAAAATTTAATAATTATGAATGTGTTAAAATTAAAGGTTGGAAGTATTCTATTATTATTTTTTCCAAATGGAGAGTTATAATTCAATACTTTTCCTTTACCTTGCACCCTTCATTTAGAAAGAAAACCCTAATCAAGAAGTGATTATTGAATGGATAGTAATCTTGATACACACAAAATGAAGAAACCTTTGCTCTAGAAAAAACTAGACCCAAGCTTAACTGGGTATAAGCAATAAGAGAAATATTAACATTTTTTTTTTCAACACTCTTTATTATTATTAGTAGAAATTTGCTAAGAATCACAATGTTGTATGAATTTAACTCTTTATTTAATTAATTTCACTCATAATTTTATAATTTTCAATAAAATTTAACTAGAGAAGAGAGTTTGATGCTAGCATTTTTCTCTAAGCAACAACGTCTAGATTTTTGCCATTGACGTGTACCACTTGGACTAAGATGAAATGGCATATTTTGAAACCTTTTATTTTTTATAATTTCTTTCAACAGAAGGGGAAGCAGATAAATGAGATCATTGTAAAAGTTGTCAATAAAAATCCAAAGCCTACATATCAATATGAATAAAATTAGGACTCTGGATAATGTTGGTCACGGATAATCCTCTCATGCATAATCTAAGTTTTATGCCAAGAAAGAAATACCATCCCATGCACTTAAGATGTTGTAAGAGATAAATAAATGTACATGTATAAAATGTTGTTAGGTACATTAATCCTTACAAACGCTAATTTAGTTTCCTTCTCACTTATGTGTATGATTCACTCAATCTTTTTTTTTTTTTCTTCATAGGTTGTTACAAAACAAATGTGTAAATGTTGCTTTAAATTTTGAAACAAATACTCAAATGGAATCACACCAGCCGAAAAATTCTTCACATACTGTGTATTCTTGAGCCCCTTGGTGATAAAATTTTCTAGCTCCACCATAAGATAAGCACCCTTCCCATAATTGACATAGCTTGGTGCTTGAGCCTTCTTTTTCTTCTGTTTTCTGACTAATTTCACCACACTTTGTGTAGCTATCACACTCTTGACTAACTTCTGTTTCATAATTGCCTCTACAAGTTATTTGTTCCACTCTTTCTTCTCTATTCTCTGTGCCTAAATCTTCTTCCTCCAATGATTCCTCTTTCTTACCTCTGTGATTCATCCTTACCTCTTCACTATTCTCTGTGCCTAAATCGTTTTCTTTCAGTGATTCCTCCTTACCTTTTGCATCTAAAACATTTGAGTTTTCTGGTGAAAAGTCTTCCTTTACATGGAGGCCATTGCTATCTGCTACACATGGCAGAGCAGAGACAACCTGCAATATTACCAAATTAGTAATATCAGTTAAATGACTATAAAGAGCATATTATATCAAAAATGATTCTCTCACACCTATAAGGGGTGTGAGATGGGACAGAGAAAGGAAAAAAGGAAAAGAGAAGAAAGAGAGAAAATGAGGGATGTGATGATTGATGTAATGAAAAAAGAAAACAAAGATAGAGGAAGAGAAGTGAGTCTTAATGAATGTAAAAAAAATAGACTTAGAGAATTTAATCGATTCAATTTGTGAAGATTTTAAGTAGAAAATGAGAACTTGAAGGACTATAGGTAAAAGAAAATCGAAAAGGGGATTAAATTTTCTTAATTTTAAAAATAGAGATTTAATTAGATCCAAATATACTAACGGATAAAAAAAAGATCCAAATATACTTGAATCAAAATCATAAACGATCCAAATTAAAAGGATCAAAAGTGCAATTAAGCTTACACTTAATTAAGATATATCTTTAGATATGGATCATGACCATATTCATCTTTGAAGTTTGAATTATTGGCTTTGTAAAATTATAAATGTTTACTATGATGCATGGCGAAAGGTTATTCACTAACTTCTTGTCATAGTTTAGAAGCAACTTTTTAAAGCTGAATCTGAATACAAATATTGAGTTTTTCATTGTTCTGGGGCACTACCATAACTTGTTACGATTCAATCAACTATCAACTACTGACTAAATGATCTCCACTCCATCAAATTTAAGACAGACAAAATCATGTTTTTAAGATTTTGTGATTTAGCAACCTATCAAATTAAGAGAACTGTCAGAAATACACTCTCTAACACACCCTTTAAACATATCTTATTGGTTAAAATTTATAGGAAATGACAAAATTAAGCACTAAACACACTTCTTATTTAATGAATCTCTATCTTGATTTTTGTAATTTCAATAAATTTTAACCAATAAAAGAGAATGTTAAAGGAGAGTATGTTAGTGAGTGTAGTCCAAATTCCAATCACCCCTCTTGAATTAATATCTAAGCAGAAAATAACTTGTACAACTTATCTTCAACTTGTATATTCCCAATATGTAAATCTTACCATATTCATTGTGAATCTTTCCTTTGGATTCTTTCTCAGACAATTTTCTGTTATGTGGAACAATGAAACAAGTTCTTTTTCATCATAGGAGCTTCTGACTTTGGGATCCACCAACTGTCGATACTCTCTTCGTCCAAGAAGTGAACTTACCTGAAGAAATTAGTTCAATGCACACAAGGAATGAAATCAATATGATATAACAGTCTGGTTTTATAAATGAAAAATAAAACAATCATTTTATTAAATGTAAGAAAAATGCTCAGGTTCCTATCATTAGGACTTGCGGTTCCAATTAATAGAAATAGTTGAAGCCTAAAAATGCACAACTGAGAAGTAAAATAAAAATAGGTTATGGAATTGGTATACAAGTAGATTCTAATGGTTTGTATGAAAACTCCAAGAGCAAGAAATGACTAAGTGGACCAGAAGAATTAGAAAGTAAATTTTGAGATGCTCCTCTAACCAATTTTTACTATCAAGTTTCAACATGTAAATATGATATTGGTAGAAAATGTGATGAATTGTACAAACTTGTATAGTTACTACAGATAAAATGGCTCACTGCTATAGGATATGTGTGACTTGAGCAATATAGAATGAAGTACCTAACAAATGGCTATTTTCACTATTCACTGGAA
Organism: Glycine tomentella; assembly: GCA_007407185.1. NCBI lineage: Eukaryota > Viridiplantae > Streptophyta > Magnoliopsida > Fabales > Fabaceae > Glycine > Glycine tomentella. The sequence continues at coordinate 128,264 of PYAF01004217.1, forward strand.
TATATTATCCCCAGATAGATGAAGTGTGAAAATAATAACAGTAATGCAAGAAATGTTCTCAGACATGATTGGACTATATATTAAAGAAAAACGAAACATGTTTGTTGCAAACATGACCCTAATTAATTGCAGTAGCCTGTAATTTATAGAAACACAATAATATGGCTCTTACACATTCAACAAGACATTTCTGTCCTAATATTTTATCTGCTATCATACGGCCGGCGATCAACTCTACAAGAACTACACCAAAAGAGTACACATCTGCCTCAGTTGATAATTCTTCACTCTCCTGACACTCTGGTGCAGTGTATCCACCATTCCGTTTACTTTTTTGCTTGCAGACATTCTTCAATTCACATCTTTCTTTTCCAAACACAAAATCTCCTACCTAAGTATGCATTGCATTCAACAAATTGTTAGTTTGTTAAGATTGAAGATTAGCTTATTCAAATTGAAACTTTGGATAATGACAAAAACATAGCTCCAGAGCATTAAGGTTCAAGTAAAGTACCAGTGGTTTGAACTCATGATTTAGAAGAATGTTACTTGGTTTTATTCCTCCATGTACTATATTATTCTCATGTAGATACTTTAGACCTCTGGCAACACCTATTGCAACTTTCACCCTTTCTCCCCAGGTCAATGATGTAGCACTTTGCCCTGCATGATTCAGAAATTTCATGTTATATTAACATACTTTAACTATGTCCTTGTACATAGTACTCAAACCTCATTTAGAATAACTTGTTCTAAATTTAACATTTCACATGTTTATCCTTACTTGATAAGTACTGGTCAAGTGAACCGTTGCATGCCTTCTCGTATACAATCAGCAATTGACTTAATCGTATACATGAACCCAACAGCATGATCACATTTTCATGTCTGGCATTTATGAGCAATTGGAATTCTGACATAAAGACCTTCTGTTCTTGTAAGCTTGTGAATGCATGTTGCTTAATAACTATTTCCTGGTTATTCTCTACCTGGCCTCTGAAAGCAGGTCCATATTCTCCTTCACATAGAGAATACTTTATTGAAAATCCTTCTGTAGCAGCTTCAAGTTCTTCATAAGTATATTTCTTTTGCAATCCACTGTTTGGACGCCTACTTTTGCAGATTGAGCATATAGAAAACTTTGAATTGTCCAAAATGACTTTCGCTTCATTCGCATTCTTCAAACCCTCCTCACAGCTTCCCTTAATGTGCAGTTTTTCCTGGATTTGTTGGTCAGAATTTTTATCATCAATCACGTCATTGCTGATAACTGTTACTCTGGACATCTCCTCATGGGGGATGCTCTGCACATCTTCTCCACCCTGTATCAGTTGATCTGCATTTCGCTGACCTATTATGTCATTGGTTTTGACTGTTAATCTTAGGCTTCTTTCCTCCTCATATTGGTTTCTGCCAATCCATTCTTGCTCCTGCTTCACTGGATCAGCTTTCATTTGACCTATCATTTGATTATTATTAAGCCCTTCCAGCCTCCTTCAGTGAAAAAGCTAAAGAAACAAAGATAGCAGAAACCTAACTAGTATTTAATTTAGTGATTATATGGTTTTGTCTGTGTGGATTGATTTGGCATATTGAAATAAAATAGTATTCAGCTAGTATGACTGCTGGTTAACTGGATCTAAAATATGATTATTTTTTTTTCCTCTTTTTTTTACTATTATTGCATGCTGAAAAGTTCCTCTTCATCACGAGATCCTGTTGCCATGTCAACTTAAGCTGCCTGGATGTCACATTACATTTTTCTTTTGTGGGGGTTGCTATTTTTAATCTCTTTTTTCTCTCTTAAATGTTTAATCCTGTAATATCACTCAATTGTCTCTTCTAAGTTTTCTGATCTACTTTTGTCCATACACTTTTTAGTTATAGATCTTTCTTATTACTTTTACCCATGTCTTGTTTTGTGATTTGTCTATATGTCTTGGCCCTCTTGTTAGACTTCCTAAATTACCTTGTGTACTAATCATGGCAGGCTCATCATGTGGTAAGTATGAGTTTTCTGGAGGAGAGTCTTCAATTACAGAATACTCAGCTGATTCTTCTATGCCTTGTAATGAAGATACAACCTGAAATAGCCCGAAGAAAACTTATGTAAATTTCAAATGATGTGCTTTTGACAGTGTATTTTATTAGTTGCCCATAAGACTAGTCATCTGATGACTAGGACATGACTAGTCTGTTTACTATTATTCTTTCTTTTCCTTAATTAACATGCGAACTGTATTCCTATTCTTTTACCATAAGTTCATTTAAGACCCGTCAATAAAAAATAAAAACTTTTTCACATTGTTATCTTGGTTCTAACTTTTAAGGCAATCACTATCCTTACTACTCTATGTATGGTTTATTTTAGCTCTAGGGTATCAAAGAACTTCATATTAAATGGTTGAATAAACTTTTCTTGTAAAACCATAAAAGCCATAAAAAAAATTTGCTGCTGTGAATCAACTTATGTCATAAATTATTTGTAGAGTTCTTCTGTTGAACTTCATAGTGTCCCTGGTGAAGAACAATAAAATCATTTTTGGGCTCTAACATATCAGTTTAACCTTTTAGATAGAGTTAGATCCTTCTACCTTCTGTTATATAATTAAAAATTCAGTATATGGTAGTGTTTAGTATTATTTACAATCTATCAAACTCAATGTGCTTTCATTGAGAGAGGGCATGTCATACTTGGTCTCAAAAATACAATCATTCCTAAACTAATAGCCTAAACTTCTACGAGAGTTGGTATTTGGCATAGTATCAAAACTTTCTTAACTAAATTGTCAAGAATTTGACTTTTGTAGCTGTCAATCATCTTGTTAAACTATAAATTCAGAAGAAGGTATGACGTGCTTGTTCTTTGTGCATGCTTCTAGCTCAAAATGCATTTATCTCAAAGAACATCATGATTCATGATGATTTAAAACTATTCTAGATACCTCACCCAAAAGATTAAGCCTTTCAAGATGACTAGTTTTCTTGATCGTGACATTAACAAAATTCATTGTTTTCGGATGCAAGAAGCTACACTACTTCTACTCCTAACAAAACACCATAAAAGACTAGAGAAAATCTATAAAGAGATAAACAAGATAAATTTCAGATTTTTTCATTGCTTCCTTGATAGGTGCAAATCTTACATTATATAATAACCCTAATGGATGACAACCATACATGTGTCACCACTTAGTATTTTAGGAAATTAAAATGCAACCAAATAACATCAAAAGAATATTATCTAAATTACCTAATCTATAAAAGCTATCTATTTGAACCTCCAAGGTCCATTCTACCACGGCCGATGGGTTCACTTGGACCTTACCCTCAAGGCCCATCCTATCATACACTACTTCTACTCCTAATAAAACATCAAAAGAAGAACAAATCAAGCCTAATTTTTCTAAGGACCTTGAGGGTAAGGTCCAAGTGAATCCATCAGCAATGATAGGATGGGCTTAAAGAAGCTCAAATAGGTAGGTTAAATATTAGATGACTTAAGTATTATCCTTTTTATATTATTCACTTTTATTTTATATTTTCTAAAGTTAAATGAGGACTTGTTATTGACAACCACTAGGTTATATACTGTATCTCTCAATTGGTTATCATCATCAATAAAAATATCTGAATTGATTTTATCGTCTCTCTTAGTTTTGGTAGAATGATAAGAGTAGTGATAGAATAGTTATCTTGCGCCTATCATCCATTTTTTGAGATTTGCTTTACAGTTTAAGCTTTTGTGTCCTGCAGTTATTTGACATATATAATTTTATTATACAGTTTCTTATTTATCAAGTAACTATCATGATATCCATTGACTTAATGCTATACTGTATGAACTAGCATGCTTTCTTTTCTGTTTTATGCACTTTCTGATCATATTCTACATCACTTAGACTTACCATATTCATTGTTAATCTTTCCTTAGGATTCTTTCTGAGACATTGTTCTGTTACTTGGACCAACCATAGAAGTTTTTCTTCCTCATAGGAGTTACTGATTTTCAGATCCACCAACTGTGGATACTTCTTTCCTCCCAGTAGGGGCCTTGCCTAGAAGGAAACAAAGAATTTGGTATGATGCACATAAGAAATCAAATTAGAATGTAAACACCAAAATTCCCAAACCAAATAATGAGTTATATAGGCAATTAGTTTTATTTTCTCAACAATATTTAGTACGAGGTTTTGTTTTCTTGTGACTATGGCCTATATAAAATGAAACATTGATGAATCGAAACAGGATGTGAAAAAAACTTTACAAGTTAAGTGACTGCTCCACTGTACTCACACAAAGAAATATGATGAACGAGAAGCATAAGCATCATCAACAACATATTTGCATGGCATTACACGGTCTAATGCTATTTTTAGAAATCATGTATATATCATGTTTTGATGTGTAAAAACTTTGGAAAATTATGGAAGAAATTACAAGTAAGATGATCTGTCAAGATTGTATTTCTTAATGAGAAAAGATAAGCATGCCTGAGAACATATCAAAGAGCTTATATTGAATAAGTATTATCACAAAAAAATATAATGCCCTGATAACATTTTCTGTAAACAAGGGAGGATGAGAAGGAAAATTCTTTTAGGTATCCGCTGACTTTTGCCTTTCGAAAAAGAAACATTATTCATTTGCATATTAAAAGAAGGATGAGCCATTTCACAAGGCTTCCACCTAGTGGGGTTTGGAGAAGGTTGATATATGTGCCCTACCAGCAAGGCTAGCTGTTTCCAGAATTTGAAGCCATAACTTTCTGGTCATGTGGTAGCAACCCTATCATTGCACTAAGGCTCATCCTACATTCATTTGCATATTGATATATCAAGTTTTTATCATTATCTTCTTACCCATCCAACAAGGCTTTTTCCACCTGGTAATTTGTCCATAGCCCTCCGGCCACTGATCAGCTCTAAAAGAACGACTCCAAAGGAGTACACATCTGTCTTATTTGATACTTTTCCATTCTCAACATACTCAGGTGCTGCATATCCAGAATTCCGTATACTGTTATCTTTGCTGGATTTCTTTGGTCCATGTTTCACTTTTCCAAAGTCAAAATCTCCAATCTAAAGATATATACAAGTAAAAGTAGGAATTTGTTTGAAGATAACATAATTATACTGCAATGAAATTTAAGACGGACAAAAAAAAGCTTCAAATACACCAAGGATCAAGTAAATACCCGTGGTTCAAAGTCGTGTGTTAGAAGAATGTTACTTGGTTTTATATTTCCATGAATTATGTTATTCCCATGTAGGTACTTTAAACCTCTGGCAGTACCCATTGCCACTTTCAGCCTTTGCTTCCAAGTCAATGACTGGAAACTTCCCCCTGCATAATGTTTAAAATTCTTCCTTTACATCTTCATGCCAATAGCAAATTCAATTCTCCAATGAAATTTCATGCATAAAATTCTTAAACTAAATTTGTAGATAAGTAAAAGGTCATGTATTAGTCCTTACTTGTTAGGTACTGTTCAAGTGATCCGTTGCATACTTGCTCATACACAATCATCAGTTGGCTTTTATTTGTGCATAAACCCAACAACATGACCACATTTTTATGTCTAGCACTGATGAGCAACTGTACTACTGATTTTAATATCTTCTCTTCATGGGATGTAGTAACTTGATATTTCTTAACAACTATTTTTACCTGTCTCTCTAGCAAGCCTTCAAAAGTAGGTCCATGTTCACTTTCCGATAGCGAGTTCTCAATTGAAAATCCTTCTGTAGCTTCTAGGAGTTCTTCATAAGTAAAGTCTTTTGTCCATGCATTGTTCGGACGTCTACTTTTGCATATAGAGCATGCAGAGGACTTTGAATTCTCCAAAATGATTTCACCTTGACGTCCATCCAGTAAATTCTCATGGCATCTTCGCTGCGTTTGTGTTTTATCCTGGGCCGGCTGATCTGCTTTTGTTTGATCTATCATTCCACTAATAGATTCTGGTATTAAGCCTATTTTCATTTCAATAAAGTTTCTCTCCTCTTCTTGATCCTGGCTCAGCTGATCACCTTTTGTGGGACTTATCATGTGATTGACACTAATTTTCTGTGTTGTGACGCCTTCCCTATGAAAGGTGCTTGGCATCTGTTCTTCAAACTCACTCAGCTGATCAACTACTGTCTGATCCATCATGTGGTCATTGATTATCAACTTTTCTGAGCTCTTCTCCCCTTGGGGCCTTCTCTGCATCTGTTCTTTCATCTGGCCAAGTTTATCACAGTAAAAGTGATTATTTTCAATTATTAGTCTTAACTTCTTTTCCTCCCCACAGAATCTGCTCTTCATTTGCTCCTCTTCCTGACATTGCTCATCAGCTTTTGTTGTTGTTGGACCTACATTTGATTATTGTTAAACCCTCCTGTCACCTTTAGGAAATGAAATAAAGAAACAAAGTAGGATCTTAACCTATGAAATAAATAGTGTCTCCGCAAGTTATCTATGGGGTATTTGTTTGAATATAGAATATACAAACTAAACATTTTTTAATATAAAAGAAAACTAAGTGCGACATTGTCCAGAGGCTCCACGCTATGCGCAAGTAAGGGAGAAGGATATTGTACGCAACCTTACCCTTACATATGCAAAAAGAGACTGTTTCCAAATTCGAACCCATAACCAACAAGTCACCAAGATACAACTTTATGCAACATGTTAATATACTTGTGATTAACTTAGTCAAAATATGCTTACACTCTTTGAAAACTTTATATGCTGAAACATCCTTGAATCTTTTCAATATTAGTTGTTTGGATATTAAATTGTGCATCTACTGTGAATTTGATACTTCTAATTGCTTTTTGTCCTCTTTTGTGTCTTATGCTGACATTATTTAATAAACTAACATGTGATAAATTAGTAAATTATTAATTAATAAAGCACTTATAACAATGCCAATGAAGGTTGACTCAACTAGGAGAATTAAACTGTACCAATGTGGTCCTTCATTGGTCTATACCAAGAAGTGGTTTCTTTTAACACGCGCTAACCTGTAACCGCCCTACCCCTAATCTTTCTTTTACCAAAAGAGAATATACTAATATTGGTCTGCATTGGCAATCCTCTCCTGCCCCTTGTTTTGGAGGCTGTTATGCTCTTGTACCTTTCCCTTAAACTTTCACAAGTTCTAGAATTTTCCTATAAAATCCACTACAATTTGTGCTTTCCAGATTATATTTATGCTTAAGTTTTCTTGTTCCAGATTTTCTGTTACTAAAGGATTTACAGAAGCTGTGTGTCTTTGATCCACACACTGCAGATTTATTTATAATCATAACGATGCTACAATCAAGGATACAATAATGCACAAGATCCATAAATATTAGTTATAAAAGTTTCCTTACTTACATAAGATATGATTAGATATTTAACAGTTACCTTGTGAACCATTTATGTCTGGCACAATTGTTGAATGTGATATAGCTGGAATAATGTCTTCTGTCATGTGGCAGGTTTCACTGTCTGCTATGCCTTGTAATGCAGAAACAACCTGAAATTGCCCAAGTGTATGCGATGTAAGTTGAAAAGGTATATGTGAGGCAATAATAACATAAGCACTTGAACATTTTTGTCTACATGCAATGAATCCAAATTTGAGTAACTTTTCTTACTCTTTTTTTTATCCTCTTATAAATCATGAAAAAGTGAACCTCGTCAATTCAATCATGAAATAGCAATCATATGGTAAAGATGCAGATATTCTAGGTCTGTCCAGACAGAAAAAATCCTCGTTATCAATATAGGGTTAGTGCATATTGTTATTTTGCACATGTTTATCAGGCATACTTGAGTATTATTCTTTGATTAGTTCTTAATATATATATATATATATATATATATATATATATATATAATGTATCTTTGAACTTGGAAATATTCTTGAAGCTACATCTTGAATATATCTTGAAAATTCATTTCGATTACATAGGGTATCCTAATCCTTCAATCTAGAATTTCTCTTTATTACGACCGTAACTTTATATATATCATCAGTTTACTACCTTTATTCAATCAATAAACTTTTTCTATACACCTTTATTAGGGTAAGTTTGGCAGGGGAGAAGTTTTTTCATGTCCAGAAATCATGATTTAGTGTGAAGTTTCTTTCTTCTATCTTTTGGCAGTATATTAAGGAAAAACATGGAGAAAAAAAAGAGCATGATTTGGCATGCTATTAGAACATTGTTTATTGAGTGATTTGGAGTTGCAGTTTAGATTTTAATCATTACTACCCTCAATCTTGTACTCAAAATTTCAATTCAAAGTAATGTACATTTTTCTTTTGTCTAAGACCCTTAGTATTTCGTAAGCCACATTGAGCTCTGACTAATTCAAATTGAACCAATAAGACCCATTTAAAAAGGTAAAGCTCTCAGCATGTTTTATCCATTCCCAATACTCAAATTCGAGATCATACTTAAGGGGAATCAAACTCCTTATCACTGAGAGCAACAGGTATTGGTAAAGTAATGTATATTTTTTCGCTTACACTATTAAGTGGTGCTTTACAAGAGGGTCCTTGTAAAAGCATCCAGTGCTTTGCTTAATACTTCAAGCCTTAGGTTGAGTGGCTACTATTACTATATGGGATGGGATATGATACTTTCTTCGTTTTATACTTTGTATATTGTGATTGGCATCATAAATTGTTGGAACTTACCATATTCATTGATAATCTTTCCTTAGGATTCTTTTTTAGACATTGTGTTGTTACTTGGACCAGCCAACGAAGGTGTTCCTCTTCGTATGAGTTTCTGATTATGGGATCCACCAACTCTGAGTACTTCTTTCTTTTAAGAAGAGGCTTTGCCTGAAAGAAAGAGAAAATATTAAATTTACATGGTGCCATAAGAAACAAAGGTCAATGAGAAAGTAAGCATTGAAATTTCTGAGTCATTTAATGAATCAATTCCATTTATGACTCATGAGGGACAATACAACTAACATTATTAAAAAAAGAATATTGTAATCCCAGCTGAAATGGAAGGATATGCTTGAAAACTTAAATTTTTTGGATTAAGTATTATCACAAGAAAATAAAACATTCTCATAACAATGTAAACCCTTTTTTCAGATATTCTCAGCCTCAGGCATAAGATTGTAGGCAATTAAACTCATTATTGATTGGTATTTTGATAGTTTGCTTGCTGTATGTGAAAGTAATAATGTTATGTCTTACCCATTCAACAAGGCATTTATCTTCCAACATTAAATCTGTAGTCCTTCGCCCAGTGATCAACTCTAAAATAACCACACCAAATGAGTATATATCTGTCTTTGTTGAAAATTTCCGCTTTTCCTGGTATTCTGGTGCTGCATATTCGCAATTCCCTTTGTTTTTATTTTTGTAGCACTTCAATTCTAGTTCTTTCCAAAAGCCAAAATCTCCAATCTAAAGATATGTATATCATTTAAAGTAAAAGTTAGTTCCATTGATGACAAAAAAGCATATTTTATTCAAAGTTAGACAGATACGAGAAATGCATCGGCATCAAGGTTGTCAAGGTTCAAGTATGTACCATTGGTTTGAAGTCATGTGTGAGAAGAATATTGCTTGGTTTTATATTGCAATGAACAATGTTATTTTCATGTAGGTACTTAAGACCTCTGGCAATGCCTATTGCGACTCTTTTCCTTTCTATCCAAGTCAATGGTCTGGAGCCTTCTTCTGCATACATCAACAAGTGCCATTAGTATAAATTTTTCATGAGCCTTTTATCATATAATATCAAATTCTAGTGTCCTTTATTCATATATCAGATTCTTCACATGATATATGTCTTACTTGATAGATACTTGTCAAGTGAACCATTGCATGCATACTCATATACAGTGAATAGGAAACATTCTGCTGTAGATGAACCAAATAGCATGATCACATTCTCATGTCTAGCTTTGAGGATGGTTTGCATTCCTGAATTAACTTTTTCCCTTACTTGAGTGTTTTTTATATCATGCTGCTTAACCACTAGTTTCATCCCTCCCTCCATCTGGCCTTTGAAAGTGAATAGAGATCCACTTTCAGAGAGACAGTTCTTCAATGAAAATGCATCTGTGGCTGCTTGGAGTTCTTCATAACTAAATTCCTTTTTCCACCCCATATTTGGTCGTCTAGTTTTGCAGACAGAGCAGAAAGTGGACATTGAATTTTCCAAAATAATTTTCTCTTCCTCTCCATCCAATATAACCCCATTGGATATGCTCAACGTCTGTGCTTGATTCCGGCTCAGCGGATCATCTATTTGTTGATCAATCATTCCTTCACTCTTTGCTGGATTCCTCAAGTCCCACCTCTCACCATTGAGGAATTTGTTTGTCTTTTCTTCATCTTGGTTCTGTTGATCACCTATTTCTCGAGCAGTTGTTCGATCATTTTTAATCACAATTGTCGTGTCCTCTGTCTCATGGGGAATGCTTTGCAACTGTTCTTGATCTTGGCCTTGCTCATCTCTTTCTATTTTATCAATCATTTGGTTACTATTTATTTCTGTTCCATCCATTGTCTGACATGTTTTGTCATTAGTATTGGTAGTAATATTTGAGCAACCCTCTTCCTCATAGGGCCTGCCTTGTATCTGGTTCAACTCATCAACTTCAAGTGTGCCTATCATTAGATTGTTATTAGTTGTAATATTAGGTGTTCAAGAAGATCTAGACTGAAACATCCAATGAAACAAGGGAAGAAGATCTTAAGGGAACATTAAAATTGAAACTGAAAAAGGACAGAAGACATTATAATTACTATATGGGCTGAAATCAAATAATGTTCCTGTACTCACTCTTAGGGAAAACATCAATGTTGAAAAGATCTTTATATGGAACACTTGGTAAGCTTTCATCATATGTTTCATGGCTGTTACATTGTATTTCATCTGGGAGATCTATAGGTCCTCTTAGTCGAACAATCCGATTGTTACGCCTTAATATAGATATACCACAAGAAAGCTTCTCCAGGAAAAACTCCTCATCTTTCTTCATTTGCCTGTGAACCAAGTGCATTTATTTTTAATTAATATGAGGTTTTCGTCAGATTATTGGTACAACCAAAGATGTTTTTATTTAAAATTTGTACAATTAAATAGCATATTAATTCATTTTGTATTTTGAAAATGTTCATTTCAAGTTTATTTAGATTATACATTTATTTCAAGCTCCTGAATCCTGATTTAAGAACGTGGCACCGTAAGAATGTGTTAAACAAAAGTATATTAAATTTTCAAGTTCAGTATAACTAAGCTAAACATATAAGATAAAGTCGAAAACAAATAACTATTGCCAATGCAAGCATCTAAATTTTACTTATACAACAATGCACTAATGCATCTTTTCTCTATTTATCATTCTTATTGTGTTCATAGTTATTTAATTTTTTTTTTGTCTACTTGATATTTCTTAGCTCAATTCAATACTATAGTTATGTACACAGTGGCTGAATTATCTGAATAGTTAAATTGTCTTCTAGGCATGACATGCTTGTGACTTTTAGCTGTTAGCTTAAATCATTATCTAGGAGCAAGAGTGAGATTTCAACTACTATACCTGACCTATAGTTTAAACATCTATTCTCCTGCTATTTTGCTAAAAACCATTCTAACTAAAATTCTGCAATCAATGGAATTTTACCCTCAGATTCCCAACAGTATCAACTTTGTTTTGAAATTTTGCTCTATGATAGCTAGAAACAGCATACTTGAAGTTGTAAAAGGAGGGTGGATAGTTTAGGAAGCCCAAAATAAGACTTCATTTATGTAGAGAGATAAGATTTGTGTATATTTTATGCTACATCAGTTGGTGGATTTTATCAGATAATGTGTTGTGATAGTCTTCAGATGAGGTAGTTTAGTAAAAGTATTTTATGTGTGGTTTTCCAGTCAGTGTAGAAGTCTCATCGATGTGTTGGAAATCCTCCATGAGAGTGAAGATAAATCATAACGTGCCATCTTAAATGTCTTTTTATGCTATTAACAGAAGTGCATAAAAAACTAGTTTTAACTGGCTCTGGTTTCTACATGCAATTCCACTTCATATGTCCTTGCTTTAGTATAATAATACTATTAGTGAATTCAGATTTTTGGTTAGAGTTTGCCTGACCTGTCAAGTATCACCCAAGTTGCATTTAGGTTTGTGGCCTGTTCTAAAGCCACATCTTTTGGTGAAGATCCTGGAAACAACTTTATCTTAAAGGCAACCTGCAAATATTATGCACAATTTTACAATTTGCAAAAATAGCAAAGCATGTGACATCACAGGATGGTTATATTCTTTTCTGATAATTATTTCTTCCTAGGAACGACACAAATGCATATAACATCCTAGGGACTATTTGGATACAAGCTAGAATAGTTTTTGAGAACTTCTCTATTGGATAAAAGCTCCTATTGGAAACATAGAGCTTTATTCCAATAGAGAAGCTCTCAAAAGTTCTTCTAGCTTAGTATCCAAACAGGCCCTTAGTTAATAACCAAAAGAACAGTTTGCATTGATTGATTTTCATCCATTAACACTATCAATTATACTATGGAAATTGAGGATGATGTCTATTACGCAATAGATATGAGTCAGTATCTATGTATTAATAAAATTAAAGACAGTGACAGAATGATCCACACCTTGGATTTTAATTTTAATTTCTTGAAAAATGTACTTTCTTACTTTAAATTTGAAGCAATACTATTTGGTCCGGATCTAGGAGATATAGAAATGTGCTGTCTGTTTTACAATGTTGAAGGTGATAATTGTTGCAAGTGGATGACTTGTTCTAAATTAGGTAATGATGTGCAATGTAATTCTAGTTTGTTATATAATTTCTATAAAATTAAAGTATGATTTACACTACCTGTATTAAAATGTTTTAGTAGATATTCTTGTTACCAAATATAAAAGTGACTGAATCATGAAGTAGTTGTCTTATTACACTTCATGATCTGGTTAGACTCAATAGTTTCACAAGCTTCATACTTAAACAATCTGAGCAATAATAGAGATAAGGTTTATTATAAAGTACTGATATTACCTTATTTGATCCGTAGTGTTTAACAATCTGAGCAAGCCCCTCATCCATCAGGTAGTCTTGTTTCTTATTTGCAAGCTCTTGCTCGATGATCCTCTGGTTTACCCCAAGCAACTTGTTATCCACCGTGATTCTGTACCCCACTACAAAAGGAATTGGAGGAAAAGGAAACAAAAATTAGTTAGTAAAATCAATATGTTTCTCAAAAGGGTTACAATGTTATTCATCCTGAATTACTCAAACACTTTTTTAAATCTGTGATTTTTATTTTTATTTTTTTCACTTTCTTTTCTTTTTTGCAGGGGATAAATAATTAAACTTCTGAAATAACAAAAGGGGTTGTCTAACTTACTCTATGTAAAAATGGGGTTAACTATTTCAACAGAGATGATTGGTGCAATTCTCTTATATACTTTAAGATATTAATTGCACCAATCATTTATGATAGCTCATTTTTACTAGAGATAAGTTAGACAATCCCATATCAAAAAAAAAAAAAAAAAATCTTAAAAGCTCCTTATCTGTGGAAGATTACGTACTAGGATGATAAACCTCATGCAGGATTGCAACTAGGGTCACCACATCTTCTGGCTTAAGAGATAAGCCATTTATAATCCAATAAAAAACTCTTAAATTAAGTGTTTTAGATGCATCCTGTATCACCACCACATTCTTTGCTGTTGTGGCCATGTTATCTGGCTCAATCTCTCTACAACTGAACTTTAGGCGGTAAAAAAGTGATCAAGAGAATGTAAACACAAAAAGAGCCACAAACTTGACATAGCTAGTACCAATTAATACCAATGAAAAATTATGTTGAACAGAAAAACTTCTTCAAAATCTATGGTTACAAGGGACATGTTGGAGACAAGATGTTTATACAAGTTGTGAAGTATCATTTCGTATTAACATGTCAAGAATACATTTCTTGCTAATATCGGGTATCCTAAGTAAATGTCCCTCTTTATTGTAACGAATTCACAGCTGAAACTATGTTTTTGGCAAAATCTAAGCTCATAGTACCAAAACACCATTGTCCCCTTTTGTGGTTGTCTCAGACAGCGGGCAAATTATTTTGACAAAGTTGTAGAAAAAAACAAAGCATTTCTTTGTTGAGAAACGAAATTACTAAGCCGGCCAGAAATTTCAAGGCACGTATATTCTACTCATGTATTTTTGTGCATGTATGTATAGAACAGGCAATGTTCATTTTGTTTTTGGTGGAGAGAAAAAAAAAACGTGAAATTTTATTGGCAATGTTCTTTTTTATTACATATAAAGCCTTGAGAAGTTAAACAAAATTGATATGGTAATGTAGCTATTTTATTACATGCAAAACACAGAACTTAGGCTAACGTGAAATTTGTTTTTGACTTGTACCGGTAGTAAAACGGCCTTTTGTATTTGCTTTTAGCTACAAATGTTGCTTATCATAGGTTTAAATAAAAATTATAGGTTTAATAAAAAAATTATATATAAAAAATATATTATTAGATTAAAATTAATTGTTACAAAATTTATTATGTGAACTTATATGTGTATTAAATATACATTTGAAATTTTAGTGTTAATATAACGATATTAATTATTTTTTAATATAATTAATTTATTACCTTAGTTGATTAGAGTGTTTTATTAATAATATTGACAATAAATAAGGATATTTTTTTAAAATTATTTCATAAAACATATTTTTAACATCATATTGACAATACGTAAAGATTTTTTTTATTTTTTTTATTTTTTTCCTGTTGCAGGAAGAAAATTCCCATTTTTTATTCATGTACTTTACCTAGTCTCTTTAACTAAAACGTTTCATTTTTGTCCATAATTTTATTTTTTTAATTTTAGTTCCTATAATTAGACAATACTACTATAATTATGCAATAAAAAAAACAAGGTAATATATCAAAATTAAACCCATATTTTATGGATTTGTTTGATTTGGTAAAATATATGATATTAAACGGGACAATTATAATTTTTTCATATTTGATTTGAGAAAAGATCATGGACAATACAACTCAAATGAAAAAGGATACCACTATTTGCTGTATATCAAACGCACCCTATAGGATACAACTATTTGGACTAATGTTTAATATTTTGGAGGAATTAAAACCTAAATACATTATATAAAACTGTATGAATAAAAAATAAAATAAAATATAAAGACCAAAGCTAATCTTATGAAACCATAAAGACTGTAAATTTTTAAAATATGAATATCAAAATCAAAATCTAAGGTAAAGCACAGGATACAAAATATATTTGAACCAATAATATGAAAATATGTGGTTTCTTTAACCCTTTGTTCTTTTTTTATCATACACTTCCAAACAAAACATGTAGTCCTTATCTTGCGCTAGCATAAATTTCTTAGTATCTGACACCTCTCACCACCACAGACAATGCACAAGGCTTTATCCCAGAAAATAGAAAACAGCAACAACAAGAAATGCTATGATCGCATTTTTTGTATTTGCTCTTGGAACATACTTATAATATGAGTGAAAACTTCCCCATTGTTTAATGTGACAGGCCTTCTTGTACTCCTAGAGGAACACCACATCCACACTCAAGGCATTCCATATGGTACTTGGTTTTCTGCTTTACTTCTTTAAACATATATACTAACAACTAACAAGGCAAATGCATGCATATGCGATCCACACCCTGCTTTTTGGCACTGTACATGTCATTTTTTTGTAATTTTTATTTTACAAAAGGCTTAAATATTTTTCTATCAATGCAATTTAGCCTCTTTTCTTTCATTTTTGTCCCAACAACTTTTTTTTCATTTTAGTCCTTGTAAAATATGTTTATTTTGTAATTCGTCCTTAAAGTACTTTGAAAAATAAAAAAATACTTTGAAAAATAAAAAAAAAATATTATCTAAAGCTTTATAAGGATGAAAAATAAAATAAACACATTTTACAATGACTAAAATAAATAAAAAATTACAGGGACGAAAAAAATATTTAAGCCTTTACAAAAATATATTTCACGAAAACTAGCTTTTATAATGTAGTTAATTTATTTATTATATGTGTTTAATTATTATTTTGATTAAATAATTTAATAACTTTATGAGTTGAGTAAAATCTTGGGAGCAAGGATGGTGGAAAAGGTATATACAAACTTGCAAAAATGAGAGATAAAAAGAGTAAAGATCTCACCAAAGTTAGATAAATCAAGGATAAAAACCAAAAACTTTTGGTAAGAGATGAAGATGTAAATGGAAGATTGATGAACTACTTCAACAAACATTTTAATGGGAATGGCGATAAGAGTGAGGTAGACTTGGAGGACGCTTATGATGATCTAAATAGAAGATTTGGGCGTAAAATTAATACACATGAAGTTAAGGAGACTTTAAAGATAATGAAGAATAATAAAGCTTTAGGACCCGATGATGTCCCTATTGAAGTGTGTAAAGGCTTGGGGGATGTGACAATAAAATTGCTAACCAATCTTTTCAATAAGATTTTTCAAACAAATAAGATATTTGATGTTTGGACGAAAAGTATGCTTGTGTCTATTTACAAAAACAAGAGAGATATCCAGAATTATTCTAACTATAGAAGCATTAAACTTATAAGTCATATTATGAAGGTGTGGGGGAGAGTTGTTGAACATCGCTTGAGGAGAGAGACCAAGGTTTTTGCAAATCAATTTGGATTTATGCTAAGAAGATGTAACATGGAAATCATTTTCTTGATGCGATAATTAATGGAAAGGCATTGAGAGAAAAAAAAAGAAAGACTTACATTATGGTGTTCATAGATCTTGAGAAAGCATACGATATGGTCTCAAGAAAAGTTTTATGGTGGGCTCTTGGGAAGAAAAAAGTATCATTAAAGTATGTAAATGCAATCAAGGATATGTATGATGGGGCTACCATGTGTGTGAAAGCTTGTAATGGAACATCAAGTTATTTTCCTATCATAGTAGGTGTACATCAAGGTTCAACTCTTAGTTCTTATCTATTTGCGTTAGTGATAGATGAACTAACAAAAAATATTCAAAAGGAAATGTCGTGGTGTATGTTTTTTTCAGACGATATTATGCTTACTGAGGATACCAAAGACAGTATTAATAGAAAACTTTAATTGTGTAAAAGCACGTTGGAGTCTAAAGGATTAGTATTAAGCCAGAGCAAGACTGAGTATATGGAATTTGAGTTTTTACTGTTAAGAGATGATAATCAAGACATTGTGCATCTACTTGGTCAAGAGGTACCCAATAAAGATGTTTTAGATATTTAGGATCAATTTTGCAAAAAGGTGGAGAGATTGATGAGGATGTAAATAATAGAATCAGAGCAGAGTGATTAACATGACGTAGTGCATCTGAGTTGTTGTATGACCGCAAAATTCCCCTTAAGCTAAAAGGAAAATTTTACAAAACAACTGTAAGACCTATAATGTTATATGGAACTAAATGTTGGCCAGTACATAGGCAACATGAATATAAAATAGAGGTAACAGAAATGAGGATATTAAGGTAGATGTGTGGTTATACAAAGATGTATAAGATAAGAAATGAAGAGATTTGAGAAAAGGTAGCAATAGTACCGGTGAGTGAAAAGATGAGAAAACATAGATTGAGGTGGTTTGGGCACGTAATGAGACGGTCATTGGATGCTCCCGTAAGAACAAAAGTTTGTTATTAAGAGCTCGACACAAAGAGAGGTAGAGATAAACCGAAACTTACTTAGGAAAAGGTAGTTAAACAAGACTTAATGCAGTGAGATATAGATTGGCGGATAGTGTGTCTTAGAAAGGAATAGAGAAAAACTATAAGTTTGGTGGAGAGTTAGACCCTTTATTATCTCTATTCCAGATGATCCCTTTTTAGTCATTTTCCTCTTCATTTCCCACCTCCTTCTTCCCCTTCTTTACTTTCACCATTTTTTTCAACCTTCTCGTATCCATTATTGGGTTCATCTACCACCAATCCCAATTAATTTGGGTTAAAGGTGTTGTTGATGTTGATGAGTTGAGTAAAATGTCCATATTAATTTATTTAATGTGTTTAAATTTTATTTCTTTTATTAAATAAGATATCCATATTAATGTATTTAATTTAGTTTATTTCAGTGTTTTATTTTTTATTTGTTTTAAATTATTTTAATAGTTAAATAACTTGAAAAATCAAATGAGGCAAAAATATTATTAGACAAAATGAAATACATCCAACAACTTAATATTTATGTGCAAGTCTTTCTCTTCCTCTAATAATCTCCCTCTCATTCTCTTCATCCATGCCCCTACAATTTTTTTAGTTTTTTTATACATAATAAAAGTATAATTCCATTGTATTTTGGTTTGAGGATCACAAGAGAATTGTACTTTTGTTGGGCAAAAGAACCTAAATAATACAATTTAAATAAAAAATTACGAATTTGGGACTGTTTCGAAACTATTTACGAATCTGGGGCAATTGGTCACGCCCAGAACTGGGCATGACTGGTCACGTCCAGAGCCAGCGTGACTAAGGGGGCAGTCATGTCTGGCTCTGGGCGTGACCAGTCATGCCCAGTTCTGGGCGTGACCAGCTCTTTATAAGCCCCAAAATTTTGTTGTTCCCTCACATTTTCACTATTCCGACTTCTCTCTAAAAGCTCTGCCTTCTCTCTAAAAGTTCTGCCTTCTCTCTAAAGGTTTTCTGTTGGGTTTTGAGCGATTTATCTCAGCATCGAATCTCTGCCAACAAGTAAGTTAATTTTTTAATTATGCATTTTATTTAATTTTTTAATTATGCATTTAATGTAATTTTTTATTTTGTTGATTTTTACATTTGTTAGAGCCATGTTATTTATTTCATGTTGTAGAAAAATGTTAGTTTATAGGTTATAGGATTTAGTTTAGTTTAGGGTTTAGTGGTAAAGTACAATAATATAAGGCTTAAGTAGAAATCCGTTAAACTTCAATAATTTTAGGTTTATAGGATTGTAGAAAATCTGCAACCCTAGGAATCGGCAACCCTAGAGAATAATGTTTAGATTTATAGGAATCTGTTGGAGGTGGAAATGACGTGTGGGTATGCGATAATCTGAATTTGGATGATGAATTAGAATCGTTTGATCGCTACTTGAGAGTCTCAGAGTTGGTGGGTAGGGAGTGTATAGAACAATACTCGCCAAATCGTGTTGCTATGCAATTCGGAATAAATCAGGACATTGCTAGTATATGCTAGCCCATTACAATGAGAATCCTGGGATAAGTTATAGTCAGCCAGTAATTGATACAAATTTGTAATTGGAAATTAGCAATAGTTATATTAAAGTGACATATGAATTTATATCAACTCACTGATATTTCTCAGCGAATAGATATAAATTCATATGTCACTTTAATATAACTATTGCTAATTTCCAAGTACAAATTTGTATCCATTACTGGCTGACTATAACTTATCCAAGGATTCTCATTGTAATGGGCTAGCATATACCAGCAATGTCCTTATTCATTCCGAATTGCATAGCAACACGATTTGGCGAGTATTGTTCTATACACTCCCTACCCACCAACTCTGAGACTCTCAAGCAGCGATCAAACGATTCTAATTCATCATCCAAATTCAGATTATCGCATACCCACACGTCATTTTCATTGCAACGCTGTAGCAACTTTAGATTCTAGGTTATAGGATTCAGATTAGTTTGGGGTTTATTGGTAAAGTTCAACAATTTTATTTTTTTAGGATTTATTTTTGAAATAAAATTTTTTTGAATAAATTTAAGTAGTTCAGTTTAGGGTTTATGTAATTTATTTGTATTGTAATTTAATTACAATGCATTAAATTGTTAATTACAAAATTATTTTAATTATATTAAAATAGTCTGATAGATGGTTGATTCATCATCTTCGGTGTCTTCACGGTCTGCATCCGATGACGAGGGTCACGTTATGGATCCGACGACCTATGTTGTGCCTTCCTCGTATAAATGGAGGGTTTTGCAGAGGCGTATCCAGAGAACTCATGTTTCACAGGCTATGTGGAATGAGGACAGATGTCGTGTGTTAAAGACGCGACGTGGTAAGATTTCAGGGGGCCCAGACTGCGACGATATTCCTGCAATCGTTGCAGCGATGTTAGGGCAGGCAGGATTCCTACATGTCGCATGCATGCGACATATTCAGGTATAAATTGTGTAATTGAAGAATTTTACAAATCAAGTAATTCCTATAAGTGTTTTTTATTTATATCGTTGCATACGCATTAATTATTTTAAGCTTGACTTCAGATCGATCCTGCGCTTATCAGTGCTTTGGTTGAGCAATGGAGACCAGAGACACATACGTTCCACATGCCGCAGGGCGAGATGACCATCACGTTGGAAGACGTGGCTGGTATATTAGGTTTAGATAGTGACGGCGATGTCGTCACCGGAGTCACGTCTGACGACTGGCCCACCATCATTGACCAGGTATTTGGTCATCCTGCTCAGGAGACTAAGGTCAAAGGAGGATTCCTGCGCCTGTCCTATTTTGATAGGAATTATGCGCACTAGGGCGAGGTGGGCGGGGAATTGATAGAAGTCATGAGGTTTACGAAGGCGCACATCGCGCGTATGATTGGAGCATGGCTTCTACCGGACAGATCCGATGAAAGCACTATCGGCTGTCGCTATGTCCCTTTTCTGGCAGGGGATATGGCAGATATATCCAGGTTTAGCTGGGGATCCGCGGTCCTCGTACATTTGTTTAGACAAATGTGCAGGTGTACTGATCCAGATAGGAGTGACATTGGTGGGTGTCACGTGCTTCTGCAGATATGGGCGTGGCTCAGATTCCCACCCATTGCTCCAGCTATACCTCAGCCTACTCACCAAGAGTGGCATTACGGCCACAGGTTTGTGTCATTATTTTCTTCTATTAATTAGGTAACAACGAGTCTTATCAGTGTTCTAATGTCATTCATTTTAAAATTAGGTTTAATGCTTTAGGGAGGTTTCGTCCACACGACCTTTCGTGGTATCGGCTTACGGCTCGGGATGAGGTACGTGTTTTTATTTACCTAATTTTTGGTCGGTTCACTTTGATAATCTGCATTTGTTTTAGTCATCGTTCTTTCCTAATTGTGTGTTTAATTGTTTTGGTCAGGTGGTATGGCAACCTTATGCAGGCTATCACTTCCTTGGTGCTACTGAGCATGAGCGACTGTTGTGGATGGCTACTAGTCCCATTATATGCTTCCACACAGTTAAATATTCTCATCCTGACCGATGCATGCGACAATTTGGAAGGGATCAGCCAATCCCTTGAAGGCCAAGGAAGTTGAAGGGCGTCCATGACCTATCTCTGCGAGGGAAACAGATGGATAATTGGAGTCGTAAGCTCAGACCCTTTATCCGTCGTTGGGGTAGGAGGGACCAGCACATAGAGCTTCCCTCCCAACTGACTGGGTTCTTGTCACCAGACCATGAGTACATGGTTTGGTACAGGGAGAACGGGAAACGACACATCACTAAGATGGCTGTGAAGATGGGGCGTGGTGTAAGTGTTGTTTAAATTTAATTTGTAAACTAATTTTCATTTTCATGGCGTTATTGTCTGGACTAATGAATTTGTTTTGAAATTTGTAGTTTGATGGCCTTGAGATGTTTTACTTTGCCAGTGGCGCCAGGAGTGGCTTGGATTCAACATGGACTACTTGGACGAAGAAGTGGATCGCATTATGTCCATGTTTCGACAGAGCTGTCGGTTGGAAGAGTCAGGCCCACATGCACCCCCATCACAGCTTCAGCATGAGCCATAGGTGTATATGGATGTTCCCCATGGGCGTTGTGAGGGACATGGACTAGAGCATCGCCGTAAAGCCATGCACCATGTTCCTGAGCCTATAGGAGCTCCCAGGGCTCGCATTGATGGTTGCTACAGGCCTCCACTGATAGGACCCATATACGATAGTCAGCCTTTCTACTACCAATCGTCTCATCAGCCAGACATGGGGTATTAGGGGTTCAGTAGCCAGGGTGACATGCCTACATCGTCAGAGTGGCAGTCACAACATGTGTATTGCGCGACTACTTTGGCCATGGCATCACAGGAGTGTGGGACTAGCAATGACGTTCCTGGTGCAGAATGGAGTGTAGAGGAAATTGAGAACCTCATTAACTGTAGTCCGAGCGGTTGTGGAGATTTCCCAACAGATCCACAATATGCCACCCTACCTCCTGATTATCCCCACCCAGCATCGCAGGATCAGATGAGTGCATGCCCACCTGTATATGCAGGCCCTTCTCAGGCAGCCTCTTCTCAAGCAGGCCCTTCTCAGGCAGCCCATCCTCAGCCAGCCCCTACTCAGGCAGGATCTTCTCGGCGACGTGGTAGACGGGTGTTGCCCGATCATCAAGCGCGTCATTATCAGTGGCCACCTGAGTCCTAGTGTATTTTTTTGTATTTATATTTGTGTTTATAATTCTTTTTTATTGTACTGGACTTTATTAAGACATTTATAATAGTTTAACAGTTTTATGCACAACCTGCACCAAATTGTTTTTGGTTAACTTGTTTAGCTTATTATGCAATATAAGTCTCGTCATTAAAGACTTAAGAAAA
>PYAF01004217.1:150962-175871 GCA_007407185.1 Glycine tomentella
ATTTGTGTTTATAATTCTTTTTTATTGTACTGGACTTTATTAAGACATTTATAATAGTTTAACAGTTTTATGCACAACCTGCACCAAATTGTTTTTGGTTAACTTGTTTAGCTTATTATGCAATATAAGTCTCGTCATTAAAGACTTAAGAAAAATCGAAAAGGCATCGACAAATAACATGCAAATAGGGCGACACTGAACACGCTGAAATAGGACGTGACTGAACACGCCCAACAAATGGAGGCGTCACTAAAGACGCCCTAGGTTAGGCGTGATACAAAAGGGGGTCACGCCTACATTTGGGCGTCATTGACCCTTATATAAGGGTGACCATCCACAACTCCTCAATCTGAATACTATGGCATTCCTAGGAGAAACAAGCAGTCAGACCATTGCTAACTCAAAATTAGCCTTCATTTTTCCAAATGGATCGATGAAACACAACGAAGCAGGTGTTTATTTTGAATGTCCCTCTCCAATACCAATGCGGGTTCCCGATTATTGTTCTTTTCAAACACTGAAGAGTAGGATGTGCGACACCCTTATGCTAAGCCGTGACCATTTTGTGGATGAAATCTACTACAGAAAGCCAACAATACGTGCAGGTCAGCAATATTTTTATCATTCTGTTCAACTTACCAATGATAACGATGTTTGCCTAATGTTAACGTGTAATGAACAAATGTCGAGCGTTGGCCCTATAGAAATATTATGCACCATAAACAGAACACCTGAGGGTATACTCAACCTACTTAAATCCACCATCGTCTCAACAGATGATGCAGTGCTATATTACAACGGCAAGTGAAACATACCACAGCAAGGCGATTTTATGGGATATGCATTCACTGGAACAAATCCAATCAGATTTGACATTCCTTTAGGATGCAACATTGAAACACTGAAGAATCTAATCAAGCAAGTTGTGCCTGTTGGGCTTCCCCCTTATGGAATTCACAACTCACAGGTGATAAGAAAATTGTTTTTTAGACAGCCAACCCATTACGCTTATTCAGACAACACAATCGAATATCACATAAAAGAGTTGATAACCGATGCAAACGTGCTGAAGGTCTTAGCTGAATTCAACTACTAGAAGCGTTTTTGCCCAATACACATCTTAGCTAATTTTAGCAAGCCCGTTGCCCAAATCGAAGAAGACATGTCTGCTACACTACATATGTGAAACTGCTAACTAATGTTGCTATTTTCGTATGTCGTTATTGTTATTGTTAGTGTTATTTTTATTTGCATTTTGTTAAGTACTGTTTATTAAGTGTGGTTATTTTAATTGTTGTTGTTAATTCAAGTGATGTCGTTATTGTATTTTTCAATTGACAAATAATGAAAGGCTCAAAAGTTGTAAAACAAATTTGCAATTCGTTAAAATAAAATACATTAACATGCAACTACTTAACCAAACATCATAAAAAATTCATGAAAGAGCACGACGATCAGGACAAGCTCTCCGATTATGTCCAACAGCCTTGCAAATTCCGCATCTGCTGCATCTTTGACTGGTTTCGACTTCGTCCATTTCGTTACGAATTCTGGTCGCCTTTGGACGACCCTTTCCACGCAACATTTTCCTGTCGGGTATGATAACTGGACCGTCACTCGGTGGAATAGCACCTTCATTACCAATTAGCTGCCACGGGAATCAGTAGGCGTGCACCAAATTACTTATGAGGAAGACATCATCCACGTACTGAAAAGGATTCTGACGAACATGTAAAGCAGCAGCTGCGGCGTGACTACATGGGTATTTGTAGGCCTTAAACTTGCCACATTGGCAAAAACGCTCTCCAAGGTTAACTGAATATGTGGTCTCGCAGCCCTCTAGCACCTTAAATTGTGTTTGATCAAGATTATATGTGCGAACGTGGTGGCCTGTAGCAACGGTCTGGTTATGCCTCATAGCATCCATCATATGGCGTTAAAGGATCAACTTGTGAAATAGCCGTCTGACCCCTAGTTACAAAATATTCAACCAATCTGTTGTACGTGTGCTTCACCAGAGCAGTGATAGGCATATTTCTTGCTCCTTTCAACACCCTGCTCACTGATTCGGACAAGTTTGTTGTCATATGGCCAAATCTCCTCCCCTCTACATAATATGCACGTGTCCACTTCTCCTTGGGGATACTATCAATCCATTCTGCAACCTCAGGGTTGCTATCACGAAATCGTGCTAACGCCACCTCAAAATGAATCATACAAAAAGTATAACTGCAAAACAATCATCCCATTAACACTAATCTACTTACGCATATATCCATTTAATATATTCACAGAATTGTTAATCATACCTAAATTCATCAGCGTCTTCTTCAAGCGTTGATTTCTGAACTTGTGATTAAAATTATTGGCAATATGGCAAAGGCAAAACACGTGATGAGCATGCGGTGGTTGCCAACTAGGATGATTCGCCACAGCAGACAGTATGCTTCGGTGCCTATCTGAAATCAGACAAATGTTTTGCCTTTGAGTAACATGCAAACGAATGTTAGCCAGAAAGT
Organism: Glycine tomentella; assembly: GCA_007407185.1. NCBI lineage: Eukaryota > Viridiplantae > Streptophyta > Magnoliopsida > Fabales > Fabaceae > Glycine > Glycine tomentella. Next base: position 153,482 of record PYAF01004217.1, read on the forward strand.
ATGACCAGGCTTCCAATGTCTCCCCGTCAACTATGGCAAATGCCAGTGGCAGACATTCGTTGTTGCCATCCTGAGTCGTGGCAATCAACAATTTCCCTGTATACTTCTCATACAAATGAGTGTCATCAATCTGAATCATTGGTTTGCAAAAATTAAATGCCTCACAACACTATCCGAAAGTCCAGAACATGCGATGAAACACACGTTTTCCTCGTACTAGTTGATTTGCCACAAAATAATCTTTGGTTTGAATATCATAAAAAGAACCTGGTGAAAAATAAAACATGTAATCACACCACTGGGGCAAATATGCATATGATTCTTCCCAATTCCTGTAAATCATTGCCACTGCTTTCTGCTTCGCAAACCAGGCCTTACGATATGAAACTCTAAATCCAAATGAATGGGTGATCCTTTCCCGAACCAATGCAATCGACACAGACGATTCCTCCCTGATCATTCCTAACAATGCAAATGTAACATTAACATTAAAATTAACAACCTTAAAGAACCATTATTGAACACATATAGAGGAAATTTAAAAAATACATACATACTACAATTGAAGCAATAACATCAGCATCAAGCTGTCTATAACCCTGTGAAATATGGTCATTAAGGCAATTATGGTTGTCACCCCATCTTGAAACAATCAACTTCTCACCAAACGCCGATTTAATTATCCTAACCCTCCATGGGCAACCCTCGTTATGAGCAATACACCTCATGCTAAACTTGATAGGCTTGCTCTCAACCACATATGCTTCTTGATGCTCCTTCATCAGGTTCCGCTTACATGTGATTTGTGCGTCCTTTTTGGAGGCAAATTCTTGTTTAACAAACAACGCATCCCCTAATTGCCATGAACCCTGACCGAAACCGGAACCAGAACCGGTAAAAGATTCTTCTTTGCTTGGATGACTCCAATCAATATATGTGTAGTGAGGAATTTCATCCCAAAAAGGAGTCACCTCAACACCTTCAAATACCAAATTAGTTGAATAAACATAACATGCATACTAAAATACTATAACATACAGATATACAAATTATATATGACTTCATCAATCATTTTAGTCATGTTACATACCTTCAACAGGTTGTTGTGATTGTCTACCTCCTACGTTCAGATGGTGATGGATTTCAGACGACCCCGCATCAGTGCCTGCTTGGAATTCAGTCGCATCCACACCAGCATCGTCATCATTATCCGACGCACTAGCATCCTCTTCAAGAAGACGATCTTCCATGGCAATGTTCTCATCATCGTCATCCTTTTCGTCGTCATCCATAACCCAAGTTGGGTCATGTGAATCTTCCTTAGACACATTTACAGATGGAGCAGCACATGATGCAGACATGTTTACAACTGGAGCAGCATATGACGATCTAGGCTTACCAGGATTTAAAGGAACTGACCTAATGGGTAAAACATCATCTACCACAGTAAAATCCACGTACAACTCTAAAAAATCTTTCGTTGGCAACTTGAAAAATTCTTCCATTAGCAATTCTATGTCTTCGTCGTCCACAACTTCAAAACCCATGTACTGTTCACGTTGCCATAATCTTCCCGTAACACGTGTGATATATTGGTTGTCTTGCAGACCTAATTTTTGGCGTATCTTCACATGTACATCACCCATTGTCAAGCTTCGCTTCATACGTGTCTGTCTTTATTCCCCTTCAAAAACAACACCTTGTCTCCCTTCAAATATCCTTCCATTATAAAATAACACAACACGGACAAACTCCTCACCACCTGAACTCATTTGTTCCACTCAACAAAAACTACATAAGTTGAAAAAAATTATGTTAGAATATGTTGTTACCATTACTCATAAACCATAGACCCTATCCCTTACACTAACAATTTGATAATATAAACACTAACAATTTAATAATATAAACATTAACTAAACCCTAAACCCTTAAACTAAACTTTACTTAGTAAATCCTAATTCGTAACCCTCAACCCTAAACTGAAGTCACTAAATTGATTAAAATTATTGTAATTGACAACTAAACTAAATCCTATAACCTAACATTTTTCTACAGCATGAAATAACTAATATGGCTCTAACAAATTTAAAAATCAACAAAATAATATATTAAATAATACTTATAAGTTAAATAAATTAACTTACCTGTTGGCAAAGTTTTGGTGCAGAGCTAAATAACTCAAAGCCTAATAGTGTTATGCTTCGAAAAGCTTTAGAGAGAGGTCAGAGAAAAGGCATAAGATAGAAGGCGCAACAGACAATGTGATGAAAAATCGAAAACAGGGGGATTTAAAGCAGTTGGTCATGCCCAGTTCTGGACGTGACCAGCTGCCCCAGATTTGTAAATAGTTTCAAAACAGTCCTAAATTCGTAATTTTTTATTTAAATTGTATTATTTAGGTTCTTTTGCCACTTTTGTTGTGTTTTTTTTTTTGTTTGTTTTAGAAAACACCATAATGACATTACGATTCTTTTGTGATTCTCAACACAACTGAATCATGATTATGTTGTGTTGATTAACACAACAAAATCATAATTTCATTATGTTATCTGGAATGCAAAAAAATTAACAAAAATGTGTTTTCATTATTTTTTTCTACCCCCAAATGCACAATCGAAATACAATTCTGTAGTGCAATTTCTCAAGGTACAATTCAGGATATGGCTGTACATAAGTAGTGCCATTAGCAAAATTGGTAGTGCCAACAGCAATAACCTTTTACTAAACAGAATGCATGGAAAATGATCCAAACTAAAACGGTTTTCTAAATAGGAAACCAAACAGTAGTTTTTAATTTTTATTTTTTTTATTTTTTTATACTTATGACTATGAGCGAGGAGTCATTGTAGGCTACTCTGTTACCTTAAGTTGTGTTTTGGACCCAAAGAAATTAGAAGTATGTTACTTTTTCAAAATCAATTTACCATCTGACTTATCAAAATAATTTAATATAATTTTAATAGTAGTACGTCATTAATATAAAACTTGTTTATAACAGCTATATTTTGATAGTACAAAAAACTTTATGGTAACTTATAAGGCATCCTATACTCACATTATGATTTGTAACACATTGCATGGGGAAAGAATGAGAAAAGAAAATTGTTTTCACTCAAGGTTATACGAATTTTAATTTGTTCAATGCAGAAAGAGAAAATAAAATTGTATCTTAACTTTGATAGGAGTTTGGTGAAGTCTTGAGAAATAATTGAGCACAAATTGTTTTATAAAAAATCATGTCACTAAAAATCATAGAAAAAACGAAAACATAATTGGAAGTGTGGATTTTATAATGATAGAACAATTCATGTTAAAAAAGTTACCATCAAGAATAATATGTGACAACTTACAGTGTTGAAAAGTATAATGAAAATAACTAAATGTTTATGTAAAATTATAACTGAGAAACAAAGATAAAAAATACATGATTTGTGCGTGGTCAATTTAAGGTTAAAAAATATTTCAATGTCATTCATATTCAATCCATTACTAAATTTCGTCCCCCTTATTTTTTGACAAAATGAGACGTGCAACAGAGATGGTGACATCCATGGATTAGGCACATGTAAAATGCTATTTTCCTAAGGTTAGTTGGCATAGCTTAATGCAGAGATACGTTTACAAGTTTGGTATATCGTTTTCACTCTTCTATTTATTTATGAAAAAGGAAAATGATGTGGAGTACAAATCATGCCACACAAAACCTATATAAAACATCAAGCTTTTTTTTCTCTTAACTTTGAAGTTCATCACGGAAAAATAACTCTAATTAATTCAGAATTCAACAAGAAGATAAATAAAATCTGACCAAAAATTGTTTCGTCAAGGAACGAACTTAGAAAATATCCGATAACACATCAAGCTTTGTCCTATTTTATTAATATATATTTTTAATAAAAACCATAATCTGTGCATAAGTTTTGCATGCGTTTGTGCATTTAGTAGACCTTCATAACATTCAGTAGTTCTGATTATTTATTCATAATGGATATTAACCGTGACAAGACGCAAATAGAAAGTAGAACTATAGCAAATGTGAATGCTATAAAACAGAATAGGAATAACTGAATAAGCTGCAATGAAAAACAAGTAGAGGGACTGATGTAACTTGTTTAACAGAAAAAGAGAAAAGAAGGAAACTATGCTGAACACAAGAAAAAGGATGTTATTATCTCTCGATCAGAGACTGAAAGTGTTAGGATATAAGGAGAAGGAAGAGTTAGTTAATATAGTTAGACTACTAATGAGTTAGCTAGTTAGTTAGAGGGGTTTATTTGATATAAATAGAGGGAAAAGGGCAGAAGAGAGGAGAACTTATCATTTGTAGATTGAGCATTAGCTCTTTGTGAAAGGAAGGATAATGCTCAATCTACAAATGATAAGCTCTCCTCTCTCCTACCCTTCTCCCTCTATTTATATCAAATAAACCCCTCTAACTAACTAGCTAACTCATTAATAGTCTAACTATATTAACTAACTCTTCCTTCTCCTTATATCCTAACAGAAAGGGAATCCAATGTGCATTCCACAGGGTATTTGAGAGACCCTGTATTCTCCTAACAATACTTCTGATTTCTTCTTAGAGACCCCTTTATCCTAATTAATTAATTAATCCAAAATCGAGAATCTGAGCAAATATTGATGATTGCAAACATATACGAAAATTAAAAACCATTTCCATTCAGTGATCTCAATTTTTCATATAAATTCAAGGATAGTATATCCTTATGGTCCTAGATTTTTTGTCTATCATTGCATGCATATCCAATTTTGCAAAGTGTTATGTTTGTCTCCTAGACAAACACTAAAAATACATGAATATCAAAGGAGGGCATAATTAAGGGGCAATACATATGGGATGAGACATACAGAGGTTGAGCTCCATAGTTTCTCTTTTATCACTCACCTTTCCTTCCCCTTTGATTCTGTTTCCTCTTATGTCCCTAACACATTCTAAAAGGACCATGCAAATTACCCATGCACCTAGGTGAAAGCTTCTAACTTCTAAGTTACCAAAAATATAAAATGAAAATTGTTTCCAACAATATTGTATTTACAAACATTTTCACATACCTCTATGATCTAGTATCTATATGAGATCAAGTTCAAAGCATAACCTTCAGAAACTTTCTTCATGTCACTTAAATAAGCATTATTTGATAGCTGGAGAAGAAATGAAACTCAGTTAACGTCTGCCATTGTTCTGGTAAAAGAGTTGTAGAAGAGTAGTATCCCCAGTCTCAGCTCAAATGACTAAGTATTTGAATTAGAAGAAAGGATTGGCCACAAAAACTCAAGAATGATAGTACATTTCTCCATCCATTGTTCAACTGTCTATTCTCCCTGCCCCTATAGATATCATTGTTACTATTACCATTGGCATTCCTTCCTCCCCAAATTTGACTACCACGAGAACTGGCATGTCCTTCAGGTTGCAGTTTACCACGGCAAACAGGACATGAGTTATGCTGAATTAACCATGGAACAATACAGTCGGAGTGGTAAATGTGGTCACATGGCATCTTCCTGGCCTCAGAACCCACTTCAAATCTTTCTATACAAACTGAACACTCTGGATTTGAGTAGAGGTGTCCATGTGTGATCTTAATAGTTGGCATTGCATCAATTGAAGATTGTGATGCACCAAGCTGGTCATTTATAATGTGTTGTTCAGAGAATCCTTCCAGATCTGCGGCCACCTCTTGATTAGGAAATATAAACACACCTTGAGCCCATGATTCAGAAAGTGGGGTAGAACCAGGCCTCCTAACACCAAAGTTTATGTATCTTCCACCCATTCTCTGCCTCATAAAGTTATCAATGGTGTCTCTACGCCCAATTCTTGGTTCAGAACCTCTTTGCTCCATACCTCCTAGCAATTCATCAAGTTCTAGCAAGAAGCCTTCATCACAGTAAGGGCAAACGTGATCCCTCCTTGAAAGGCAGATTGACTGCCTTCATGTGTAACACCAGTATGTTGCTCCACTTGACATCCTTTTTCTTTCACTAGAAACTTAAAAGATACACCAATATACCATAAGTTCATTTTGCTTCTGCACCAGGTACAGACCTTCAAAAATAATAATCACAAACGAAGGAAAAAGAAAAAAACAATGGGTCATAAAATTGACAACAAAAGTAAACAGCTAAGTCCTAAAGATTAATCAATTGGCCGTGCTAGTGACATCTTTTCTTTTCCTTTCCGATAAGAGCTGGTGAAATCTTTTGGCAGCACACCATATGCTCAATTTTAATAAGTTTATCCCAAGGTTTGAAACTAATGTAAATTGAAATCTAGTGGTTGCATCTTCATCGCGATCCTTGATATTGTAGGAAATTGCAGACATATACAGGGTGACCCTAAAAACTTAATATTGCGACCATTTAGAAATTACAACCTTGGTATATCCATAAATAGAGTAAAATGACAAAGCTGAGAGAGATAGGAATAGGCGAACTCCTGTTTATTTAGAACCAGCAAAGGGACCGAAACAAAATCTAAACATTCTTTTAACCCCAACTTCGGTCTTGTCACCAGACAGGTACTTAAATTTTCAAAATGCTATTCTGAGCCTCAAAAAATGTTTTTTGACAAGGGATGCAATAAAACTTGATCCACAAAGAAAACAATATGAACAAGCAATGCAAGTAACTTTGGTAGCTAGAAGCCTAGAACTCATGTAGTTAAGTTAATGTCCTCTCTATCAGGAAGCTTTTGGAGAAAATAATGTTATTCTGTATCTAGTCTCTTTGCACAAGGTTGGCAGAGTAATTAGGTCCCAAATTATCATTTAAAATGTTAAATGGTTTCGAACATGCAATCGTTGCACTATTGAAGAAAACAGGAGAAATAATATTTTTAATGTGTATTGTGTGCACTGATATTTTGAACCAAAAACACCTTTTTGTTAACCAACTATATAATCATTAAAAAAAAATTGGGTATCGATGAATGCCTAATTAGTAACTTATGATCTTAGTGGCTTTGGATTCTTATGGTTCAACCAGAACAAAAATTTTCGTTTGTAGATATAATAATGTCAATGGGAGCACAAATATAAACAATATCAAGATGGAAGACCGAACAACAACCAAGTATATAAATGAATCATAATACATAGAAGACAATTATTATAGAAATTTGCAACTTTATTACTATTATTCTGTTAACAAAATAAAAGAACACGTGAATCAACAAACCCTAGATTAGAGAAGAAATGCAGAGATGAGAGAGAGACGAACCAGAGAGAGGGAGAGAGTTATTTACAACTTTATTATTTTTTTGTTAACAAAATAAATAAATAAATAAAACGCGTGAATCAATAAACCCTATATTACGGATTTAAGAGGAATTGTAGAGATGAGAGAAACAAACCAGCGAGAGAGAAATTGGGCAAGCTATCGAAAGAGAGCTCTAGTTACTGAGCTCGAGCTAGGGAATAGAAGCTTCTTGAGTTGAGAGTGTTTTGCACCGGTCACGTTGATTTTTTCATCCAATTCTCTCTTTTTTATTTTATTTTTTAAATTTAAATATATTTTTTACTCTAAAAAATCAAATTTTGCTATCGTTCTTGTAAAAATTTTATTTCGCGGTTGCTTCCATTTTAGCTTTTTAAGTTGTTATATTTATAATTGATGTATAAAACGTTATTAAAGAAATGTAGGTGACAGAAGGAAATTTTACGTTTTTCATATCGGTTATAAAAATAAGATTAAATTACTATTTTAGTTATTTAATTTATTATTTATTTTTAATTTGATTCTTTAATTTTTTAAATTCATTTAATATGGTCATTCAGATTAAATTGTAAGAAATTACACTTCATGATGATTTAAAATTGTTACTAAATGATTTTAAACTATCATAAAATACATATTTTTCAAAATAATGAATCAATTTTAAAAATTAAGAAATCAAATTGAATCAATTTTAAAAATTAAAAATTAAAATAAAATAAAAAATTAAATAATCAAATTAAACCTAAATAATAAATTAAAAAATCAAAATACTAATTTAACTTAAATATAATCGATTTAAAAATTGAAAAACTTAATATATTTTCCATGCACATACACATGAACAGTGATGTGTGCCTTCAACCCCTACACATTAACAATCATTTGAGGAACCTAACAATTGGGAGCATAGACAAAAAAAAATTATAAAAACAATCAGGAAAAATAAATAGGAAACAATTGTAAATTTAGGTATTTTTTAAGAATGAAAAATATATTTAAATTTTTTATAACCATATAATTCTAATTGACTTGATTTTTTTAAGAGAAAAATTGAGTTAACTTTTTATTAAGTATACATATGAAATAATTTTATTTTGTTTAAGTATATGAAATATGAAAGAGATGATGCATTTATTTATTCCGGAAGACCATTTATTCTACTCTGATCCTAATGTTTCTCAATATTAATGCAATTAAATTCTCGTTACTTTATTTTTATTAATTCCATGCTTTGTTTTGAATATTTTATAATGTCATGAATTTTTTTCTTAAAATATTTTTTTTCTTTCAAATTTCATCAACTAATACAATACAATTTAAGGAAGGAGTTTAACTTATTTAATTGAGTTGTGTAAGTTGTTGTAACTTACGATACCTACTAACAAATTGTTAGTCCAAGTGAAATTAGATTTAGTTTCTTTAAACAATCTCTCAAGTTCAAGTTTTGTGGAGTGGATGGAAAAAAACCTGGTTAGAAAGAAACATTACTAAAGGTAATTAGTCAAGTTCTCCGATTAAGAATAATCATCAATAAAATTGATGAATACTCCGCATCAATGTTATAGTAATCCAAAAAACACCTTTGGTACCAATATTAAATTCTTACAAATAAAAAAATCGTGAATTTTGTCAACAAGTAGAAAAATCAATTAATGAAAAATCATCACGAAAGTGACTAAATTGAGGAGGTTTGATGGAAAAAAGGCCACAAAATATCTTAATTGTGGCAAATTGTCTAAACATTATTTTCCATTGTTATAAATGTAACCAATGTAAAAAATTACAACGACCAAAGCAAAAGATATAAAAGTTTATATGTAATTCTTTCTTACATCATGCAAGAAACTTCTTTGCCAAAGCAAATTTAAAAAGATATAATAAGGATATTTTATCTGGAGATTTCCATGATAAAAGTAAACTACACCTTATTTCTTGGTTTAGAATCTATATGCCTAAGAAATTTGGAGGACTTGGTTTAAGACCTAGATTTGTGAATGAATCTTTTATGAAGGTCTCCTGGGAGTTTTGTGCTAATACAAAGATAAAACGTGGGTACAATTTCTTAGGGGGCAATGTTCTTTTTAACCTGTCAATGTTAGTTGTTAGTTTTAGTTTGAATATTCGTGGGAGAATTCAAATTCACAACCTCACTCACCTCCTCTCTTCAACCCTTAAATCCTCCTTCCCAATCACCAAGACAACCTTAGCGGGGGAATATAATGCTTTGGATGATCCGATTTCTTAGCTTAATCACCCTCCATCAACTTCTAATATATAGAGAGGAGTTATTAAAGTTTAGGAGGATTTTTAAAAAAAAATTGCTTGGAAGGTTGTACAGTTGGTTAATGTGAATGGTGAATGGAATATTCTGTTTCTATATATGAGACACCAGTTATTGGAATATGTTGTTAGAAACATTCAACTATGAAAAGTTCCAGATGTCCATAATGTTGATGATGTTCTTATACGGAAATTTTCAAATGATAGATCTTCCAAGCTAGTTACGGCGTATAAGGGAGATTTTTTTTTTAGCTGTCAATCTTCATAGTCAACATTATGTTCTTCTACTAATTATTTCAGACATAGAAAGGGTTTCACAGACACGTATATATTGTTGTCATGTTTGAAATATCCATGGCGAAACATCTCTTTATGTGCTAAGGGATTGTGCTCCTATGATTCCAGGGACTAGTTGTCAAACAATTTCTAGATAAAGGAGGATTCAAAAGGTAGTTAGTTAGCCTCGAGTTTTCAGTAATAATTGGTCAAAAAACTCTACTCCATAGACCCAGATTCTGATTTTTTTATGAATGAAACAACACAATCACACTGATCTTAACTTTTCACCTAAATTCAAGGTTAGTATATCCCAACCGAGGATTGTGGAAAACTAAACACGCTATCGTTCAGTGATCTCAACTTTTCACCTAAATTCATGGTTAGTATTTGTTCCGTTCCAGAAAAACGGATATCCAGTTATGAAAACTGGGTCTCAATATAGGATCAATACTCTCCCTCTCTCTGAATGCGTATGAAGTTTGAAGCATCCAAAGGAAGATGAAGATCACAGCAAAACAACACAACACAAGTGGTGTGCAGTGTGTGCTTGTGTGAAAGGAAAAGAGAGAGTCAGAATATGTGTGTACCTTTCACCTTTGGTGTTGGGCTATTTATGCTTTTACTGACCTGTGTTTATTTGAGGAAGTTCTATCAATTCTTGGTCATAATCTGCATAAGATAAATAATATATCTTAATTATTTGTTTGATAAAATAATCTCCCAGATTTGTTGTATATTTAAAGCCTTAATCTTTCCACAAATAACTAATCTTCTTGGGCTCATTGATTTGTGGCCCAATATATGAATTCCATAACAGTATTCCTCATGGTTCTAGATTTTTTATGCCTACCATTGCATTCATATCCAATTTTGCAGTCAAGGTGATTGTTGTGTTTGTTTTCTTAAGTGGTAAGACATATACAGTAATCATTAACAAAATAAGAGATATCATAGGAGAGCATAGTCAATGGCCTGATATGGAATGAGATAAACAAAGTTTAAGTTCTATAGTTTCTCTTTTATCACTCACCTTTCCTTCCCCTTTCATTCTTTTCCCTCTTATCTCCCTACATATCTTAAAGGACCCTACACGTATTAAAGGACCGTGCAAATTACCTATGCCCCAAGGTTAAATCTTCTAATCTACAAAAAATGTAAACGGAAAATTGCTTCCAAGAATATTGTAATTTACAAAGTTTTTCACATACTTCCATAATCAAGTATTTATGAGATCAAATTCAAAGCACGGTCTTCAGAAACTTTGTTCATTTCATTTAAATTACAACCATTATTTGACAACCAATTACAATCAATAATTTCATTTAAGAGGTCGCGGTTTCAAATTCACTGAAATTTATAACAAAAATAATAAATTAATAGATAATAAAAAAAAATCTCCCGAAGATTATTGAAACTAAGTCAACTTCTGCAAATGTTCTAAACAAAGTTATATTAGACTAGATTCCCCAGTCAACGTTTGGATTACAGTTGGAAATGAACTTTTCTGAATTCTAATGCATAATAACAAACTCTAATACACAAAATAAAGAAGAAAAAAGTTGTTACTTTGAAAGAAGTACTTTTGAAGTTGTTTTAACTAAATTCCAATCATACACTAAGAATTTAAACTAGAAGAAAGAAATGGCCATAAAACAGAAAACAGATTTCTCAATCCGTTGTCACTATTATCATTGGTTGGAGATAAATATGCATCTCTAAGATCCAATCCATCATGTTATCAATTTTAATAAATAATTATTCTTTATTTTATTATCATGTTTATTATTTTATTAAATTGTTAATTTGACAAGTCCTTGATTAAAATTAGAGACTTATATTCATTATAGAGATTATGATAATAAGAAACAAGTTCTTTATAATTTTAATCTAAATTGTTCTTGATCGTAAGATTATTGTAAATAGGATATCAATAATCTTAATAAATCAATATATATGTAATTATCTTTATTGAATAAATATTAATAGATCTCATTTATTAAATTACATATATAGATGATGTACATGTGGATATCATCATTGAACTGACTCAATTGAGAGTTTTTAACAGTTAAGATTATCTTGATATGTCAATAGGAATTTCTCAAGAAGAAATATAATAATTTCCTTTGACATGAAATTATCATAGTAATTAACAAGTTATTTATTATGTTTTAATTTCGGACAGCTAACGTCTCACGACATTAGTTAAATGAATATTGGATATGATTAAATACATGCAGAATTAATGATTAATCAAGAAGAAATTCATCAACTCTAGATAATGAGTTTGAGTTCTATAATAGAATTAAAACCTTGGCCAAGACAATTGAATGAAAGAAGAAAGGAGTTTCTTAAGTCATTCATTGATTAAATGTGTTAGCTTAGTAGAGTTTGACAATAATACTATACTCTAGATTTAACCTTGAGCTGTAACTGATGGAAGAAAATATTTCATGTTTCTGCTATTGGTTCTTAAAGGTAAAAGATATTATTCCATATTATTTGGACGTTAAGGAGTGTTGTTAGATGCCTACCTTGATTAGTAAATTAATTACTATCGGTTTAGTATTAAACCTACTAGGTCACACAAACGTGAAAGTTATTATATAATTAATATAAACAAAGAGTATTATTTTATAAATGTGAAAGTTATCCATAAAATAAGAATAAGATTCTATTATTACAATTAAGAAGCGCTTATTAAAATAAAAGATATAAAATAATTTTTATTTTTATAAAGATAAAGAGATATGAAATTATTTTAAATAAAATCTTTTCTTTTTTTCTTTTGAATAATTTTGTCATGCTTTAGGTTAGCTCTCCTCATAATAGTCCTACTTCTAATTTTCCAAAAACTATGTCGGGAAAACTTCCATTCTGAAAGCTAACACTTCAAACCTTTACTCACGCTTCTAATCAAGTCATATCTTATAAGACACGTTCCGAAACAAATCATTAATAGTTAAGTTCTTATACTAATTTTCTTTTTTAAAAGTTTATTGTCATTAAAAGTAAAACTTCAAAAGGAGTTTTGTTCAACACTCTTCAATTTTTTATGATGACATACTTCAAGCAAATTCAAGTTTTTGACTTAGAAGCAAAGAAAATAATCACTCCCCCTTAACAAGTGCATTGTTTTCCTGTTAAATTTGACTTTCAACTCCCTTCAATTTATGTTTCCTTTCTTCATAGGTAAACATAATAGTATACTAGCAATAGTAGTATGATCTAGAGGTAATGATAATAGGATTTCATTAATCACAAAATAATCAATACTTGTGTAGTTTATTTGTGTACTATGAAACATTTATGGATTCATCCCACTAAACAGATCACATTATAAACCAATTATCACATGATCAATCAACTAAGTATATCTCTTATTATCACTCCTAAGAGACATGTATGTCACTGATACAACCCTTTCTAAGTCCTATCCATTATTCCCCTTTTGTCATCAATCAAAAAGTTGGAAGAGGCCAACCACTAAACTACATCGATGGTGATGAATCTCCTAAGGAACTGAAGGAGATGGGGCTTGAAGTGGTTGAACTTAAGTTGAAAAGGAATAAAATTGATTGGCATTTAGAGCAAGATTTGGGAGTACTTCACGATTGAACCAATGATGTAATTGATTTTGTTTTTCAGTTATTTGTTGAATGGAGTAGTGTAGAATAGCATAATACTAAACTCCTTCCTTTAATCATGTTTGGTCTTATTACGAAGCTTTTGCAGAGAATTAATTTCTAAAGGAAGCTTTATAGATGATTTTTCAATATTTCCTTCATAGATATACATTTGATACACAAAAATTATGATGGTTGAGTTGGTTGATTTTCTTTAATAGATGCTTGAACTTCTTCTATTGAATAGAAGGACTCAAAGTTTGGAGATATATCATGTGGAGGCACCTAAGTAGACTCAGTTTGGGGTAACCCTCCAAGAGGTTGAGGTAAAGCTAATATGTTTATTGATGTTATTTGTGCCAAAAGTGGCATTAGCTCTTTGGAGGAGAGTAGTTGGATTGTAAGGACACTCTAAAATCTTCTCTAGAGAAATAACAAATATTGGAAGAAATAGAGAGTGGCTGGAGGGAAAAGAGAAATAAGAGTGTTTCATATTTTTAGAGAGTTAGAAATAGAGTTTCAGGCATCTTTAGGACCCTTCTCTTGTAAAGTCCCTTCTAAACACCCCTCTTTGAGCATTGCTATTGTTATTACCAGAAGAATTATTGGCACCACCAAACCTTAGCAAATGACCATTTTATCCTTCTAGGTTTTCCTACACATCCAACCTTTCTCCCTCCCTCTCACTTCTTCATATAATAATTAATTTAGTTACGTTAATAAAATGGTACTTCTAACCAATTAATTCAATTTTAATTAAAAAATATTGATTACTATTAAAAAGGTAAATTATATCACAATTATTTCTATTGCTTTAAAAAAAGGTAACTTACAATTAAAATTAATTCGGCTAAATTACAATTTTGGTCCTCTAGTTTTCCATATCCATGATTTTGATCCCATTGATTTTTAATTGTAATATTTTGTCTCCTAATTTTATAAATTTGTGATTTTGATCTCCTATAGATTATTAACTAATAATTGTAGTTATTAGAAATACTAAAGTAATTATAAATTAAATAAATTATTAATTATTAAAAAACTTTAATAAAAGACTATTAATCGTAATGTGGTGTTATTGTTATTGTTTCTGTTGTGTAGTTTTTACACCCTTTTATTTCACAAAGAAAATATGATTATGTTGTGTTCTTTGGGGGTATAAAAAAATACACAACAAAATCATGATTTCATTATTAAATAATACAATAAAATCATAATTTCATTGTGTATTAATTTACACTCCATTTTACACAACAGAAACATAATTTTATTGTGTTGTCTGGGGACAAACAAAAAAAAATACAACATTATCATGATTTTGTTGCATATAATACACAATAGGTTTTGGTGAAAAGAACAATTTTAAAAAAAATGAAAATGAAATTAGCCACATGGATAGCTTAAATAGCAACTGTAATAGTCGCATAATAGTTTCCCACCGCTTTTATCAAAAACACTCAACTCTTAAAGTCCAACCACAAAAGAGACAACTAAACTCACCGAAAACACAAACTTACTATGTTTTATCAAATAAATTATTTATAATATAAATCTAATTTAATTTCTCTTGTATTTATTCCCATAATTAAGAAAAACACAATGTTACAATCAATACTCTAAAGTCTAGCATGCGAGTGAGCTTGTGTTTCGCTCTATCCTGAATTGTTACAATCCACTCCACTAATCGAAATACTTAGATAGCGGATGAGTTTGTTTTAACTTAACATAAATATTTTTAAATAAAAAAATTTAAAAAATAATTTTAAAATAACTAAACAGAATTTGTTTTTTTAAAAAAATAGAATTTTTTTTAAAAAACAAAAATAGTTTAACAAACATATTATAAAACATAAAACTACTTATTTTATTAAAATAAGTATTTTTGAAAGAAGAAAAAACTTAAACAAACTCATCCACTCACAATCCTCATAAATTAAGGGTTAGTTTGTTTAAATTTATTTGTTAAAAAAATACTTATTTTAATAAAATAAGTATTTTTTATTAATTTTTTAGTATATTTATCTAAATTATTTATACTTAACAAATAATTTCCTATTTATTAAAAAAAACAAATTATATATGTTTATTAGAAAAACACTTGTATAAAGCACTTAATTTAAATTTCTTAAGTTTAAACAAAATCACCACCTGAGTGAAACGGTTAGATGACTCACTTTACCTTAACAGATAGGAAGAAAAAAAAGTAAGCCATAAAAGAAATATATGATGAGCAAACAAGGGAAAGACGCATTTTTTAAGAAGAAGTAAGGAGAACACATACGTCAAGTTAACGTGTCTAGATAATATTCATGAGTTCTTGTTCTTTTATATTAGTAACAATTCAATTTTCATTAAACCATTTTTAATACATAGTAAGGTAAGGAAACAACTTGTTCCTTGTTAATATTTGCCGACATCAAATTATTCAGAATTTGAGATACAATGTAGTTTAATTTTATATTATTATTAAAAATTGTTATAATCGCATCGATTTTAAGCGTTGGAGTGTTGTTCTTTGTCTCCTATCGGGAGCCACCCGAATAGGAAAATTCAGATGCTCTTGGACTAATATCAACCGTAATAATAATAATAATAATTCCATTTAATGCACACATATTTTTATTTTTAAATTATCCTTTGATATATATAATTTTTTTTATTTCTTCATAAACTTTCAAAATGTAATTATTGTTGTCACTATTTCTTTAAGTGTTTTTTCTTTTCTTATTTTTATTTTAAAAGTACAGTAGAAATACTAAATATCTCTTTTTCAACTAATAATAATAACTTTTACATATACGTACCCAATAAAATAATTGAATTTTAAACATATTGACTGTTATTCTTTTAAAGTAGTGTTATTAAAATTAGTATGAATCGGTTGGTCGGATAGGCCTGACAAGAACCGGCCAATTTTTTAAGAATATGGCGATCCGGTCGAATTTTGGTAGAAAGAAACAACAGCTCCAAAATGGCATCGTTTTTTCGGAGTTTAGTGACCCTCCTCACACTTCCACCTTCATGCTCTCATGTGGCCACCGATGTCGAGGTCTCATGCCACTCACCCTTTAGAAAGCAAGCTTATTCAGTGTATTACTATGTGACCACTCACCCTTCGTCTTCTTCACCAACACCTTTTGCCAGAGAAGCTCTGCTCTGCCACCGCATCCGAGGGATTTGGCCGCAAAATTGTCGATGACTTCAAGAATCACCTCGTCTAGGAGCTCAGTGGCAACAAAATGATCATATTAAGGAGATGAGAAGTAAAGGTTGAGATGATCGAAGAAAAGAAAAGATGAGGCCGGGGAGCAGGAAGACAAAACGATGGATGGGGGCACAGAGCAAGAGAAGAAGAATATATATATATATATATATATATATATATATATATATATATATAAAACATGGGGATTAGGGTTTTTTTAATTGGGTCAGGCTAGTATTGCTTCCTGTACCCCTAATATTGCTTTATGCGATTTTTTTTCATTTCAAAATGGGCTTGAACTCATTTTATTTATTTTGCTATTTTTACACTCTTTTTTATTATTAATACACTTTATTTGTATTACCAACTTTAATACTTCAATTTTTATTTTGCATTTTTGAGTATGGAATTATGAATACTTTTCTTAATCAAATAATCTTAATTATATACATACATATATATATATAATATAATTTTATTTTTTTAATATAGACGGGTCAAACCGGACCAATTACTGGCCCACCGGTTGGACTACTAACCCATTGACCCACTACCTCAACCGGGTCAATGACCGGGCTGGGTTTTATAACATCGTTTTAAAGATAATTTTAAAATAAAAGAGAAATTTGTAGCTGAGCTAGTTAATTGTTGCCTTGACAAGAAAATTCTCCCAAAAAAGTGAGAAAAATAAAATAAAATAAAAAAGAGTAAATTACACTCGTACCCCTTATGTTTTTATCAAATCTCATTCAATGCCACTCCTTTTTTGCATCCTACAAATTAAGACTCTTTCTTCTTTTTGTTTTTTCTCTAAATGGACATGAAGCCAGCTTTTTGTTGGATGTGAACCCAACAAAATCGCGAATAAAAATCAACTATTGAAAAAGGGAGGAATAAATTACAAAAGTAATGTATCAACAACAACAAGCATCGATAAATTAACAAAAATTATTCACATGCTTGGAAAAAAAATAGGCATCAACAATTTAATAAAATTTGCTTACATGCCTCTGTCAGGAATAGTAAAATAGTACAGCCCAACACAACGTAGTTACATGTTGGATTGGTTAATAGTAATAACAATAACAATAACAATGATAATAATAATTAACAACCACAAAGAAGAAAGGTAACAGAGAAGTAGGGTAAGGAGGCAAAGGATTAGGATCTAAATGTCTATGAAGCTTGAATTTGAAAGAGGCGGCGACATCAATGCTGCAAGAATCAACACAACATTGTTTCGCAATGCAACAACTTCAACAACAATCCCTTCACTTTCCGAAGAGGAAATGAAATCATGAAGAGGGACTCATGAATAGGATCGGAGGAACTCATAAAAGAGAGGAGCTCGCAAAGAAGGAGGATGAACAGTGAAGTGCAACGAGATGTGAACCCTAATTTCTGAGAATAATTAGGAGGAGATAATTTTGATTTTATAATTAAAATGTTAGGGTATTTTGGTCTGTTCACATATTTTAATTGACATTAGTTAATCTTAACCAAATAATGTAAAAGTATAAAAATAAAGGGATATCGAGTAAAATTTGAGAAAATATAAAAGTACAAATATAATTTACTCAATAAAAAAATATTTTCTAATCTCAACTTGTTAGACCCGGGTTCTTCTATAGCTAGATGCTCTTAGCTGTCTTTTTTATGTTTAGTTTTTATGTTGTTATACTTTTAAAAAAAATATGTTTTCAACTAATTAAAAATTATCATAAGTATGAGTTATGAGTTATAAAATAAATTCTTTTATTATATATAAAATTTATTATTGAATGTGAGTGAAATTGATTTTCAACCTTTTAAAAAAGAAAGGGAGAATTGAGTTAACTTCACTTTTGTGTTGCATGAGAAATACCCAAGTACTTCTAGAAAAATCATCAACCACAGTCAAGAAAAATTTGGCACCAGAAGAATGATTTTTACTATATGGTCCCCAAATATCAAAATGAACTAATTCAAAACATTTGACAGTAGAGATGCAACTCAAAGGAAATTTTAAACAAGACTGTTTGGCCAAAGGACAAACAATGCAAGTACATTTATTTGAAAACTTAATACTAGAATCTAAATTATTGAACTGTGGGGATAAAGTTATGGCTGGATGTCCAAGGCACTAATGCCACAAATCAAAATGAGAACCAAAAGATGCAGAAGCGACAAAAGCAACAGAAGAATTATCCATGGTGTAGAGGCCCCCATGTTGCTCACCATCACAGTAATCTTCTTCGTCCTTTGGTCCTGTAAGAAACAAGTAGTGGGAGTAAAAGTAATCCAAGAATTAGTGTCTGTGGAAAGTTTGCTCATGGACAAGAGATTAAAGTGAAAAGATGGAACATGTAGGACATTTGAGATTGAAAGACCTGGTTTTAAAAAAAACAGAACCAATATGCTGAATTGGAACCAATTGATTGTCAGGCAATTTAACAGAGGTAGATACTTTTTTGTATGAGTGAAAAAGAGACAGATCATATACCATATGATGTGTGGCACCAGAATCTAGAATCCAAATGGTAGAATAAGGTTTAAAAGAAGCAAAACAGCGGAAAGAAGTACCTGCAAAGTTTGCAGCAGGTTGTTCATTACCAGTATTAAGGAGAGAAAGAAGCTGTTGAACCTGAGTTGGAGTTAAATTATTCGGAGGTGAAGAATCCGAAGATGGTGTAATAACAACAGCATTTGAATGAGCTTGAAGAGAAGATCCCGAGTCACGATTATAATGACTGGTAGAGCCACGACGAGATTTCTTAGAACCAACATCATGTTTCCACCGGGAAGGATATCCAATTTTGGAGTAACAACGACTGTCAGAATGACCATCAACATTGCAAATAGAGCAATGATATTGAGACTTAGAATTGGCATTGCGGGATAAATGATCTGGTGGTGTAGTCATTGTGAATAAAGTGATAGGAATCGATCTTAGGCTGGTACCATGTTAAGAAAATATTTATGAAATGTGTGAATTAATTTTATTATAATAAAACTTTGTACTTATAGGTTACAAAGTATAACAAACTGGATAACAAACTAATAACTAGATAAGATTTTGTCTAACAAACTAACAACTAACCTATATTTAAAATATATAACAAACCAATTTAAAATACAAAGATATAGATAAGATTAATCTCATTAATCTCCCGTAACAATAACTCCTAAATGAGTTGAGAAACAACCCAAAGTGCTGCCCCTATACTCTCGAAAAATGCCACCTCCCACAGCCACACCTAGGGCTCCTCTTACACCACCATTTGTGTTGCACTTCACCCAACCAGCAAGAGAAGGATGTCATCGAACCTCTATAACACTTAGGGCCTTACCAGGGTGACCGATTATGTTAAAAGATTTGAATCATATTTATAATTATTTGTTTTTTTTTAATTTAAGACCTAATTTATTTCTTGCATGATTTTTATATTATTGATTCAATTTATTAAAACAAAAATATATCCTATTTTTTGAAATGATAAGTTATTAAAAATAAAGTTCAAACATTAGTAATATTAAATATGTTATTTTAAGTTATTTAAATATATTGTTATTTTGATCTTTATAACTTCTCATCATGATTTCTAATCACACCACCACAAGCTGGCTCCCTACCCATAGCACCATCAGCAGGTGGGGCCCATCATGATAACGATGAAGTAGCCATTCTGATTTTTTTTTGGGGGGGGGATTCTGATTTGGGGGGAGAGCGATGAAATCTTATTCGTTTGAGAGTTAGGAGGGGAAGAAAAAGAAAGAGATTTAAGGGGAAGGGAGGGGAAGGAAAGAGAGGAAAATGAGGGAAGTTCTTTACTCTTTGTTTGGAAGTTAAAAATATATTAAGAGAGGAAAATGGAGAGTTAATAAGATGTTAAATGTGAAAATTATATAATTTAAATGTAAAATATATTAAAAATATATTTTAATATATTTTTGAATTTGTAGTTGGGGTAGAATAGTAATTTTAATTACTTTTCCTTCTAAAAACCCCCCAAATAGGGGGAATAACAATTTTTAGACTTTGGAGGATTTCAGAGAAGTTTTAAAAATACTCAAATCCTTTTCCTCAAAAATTAAATCTCCCAAACAAGGAGATGTCACCACCTAAATCTTTTCCTTCCCTCCCTTCTCTTCTAAAATCCCTCTCCCAACAAAGCCTTAGTGAATTCTGTTGCTGCTCTTCATAAGGCCATCATGTTAGCCACTTGATACTTCAAAGCAATGTTACTCGTCCAACTCCCTTGGAAGACAACATTATTTCTTCTTGATATCCCATTAGTCTGAGCTACGATGACCTTTTACCTAGATTCCACATCATCCAAGAATTATATTCACCTTCAAAAGGGTCATTGTAACAATGAGTTGGTAAATAATTAATAATTCCATACATTATATGTTTTGCAACCTTGCAATCCCTCAAAGCATGAACCAGGGATTCTTCCTGCTCCTAACATAGTTTATTTTGAGTCATGCCCATCAATGCTCTTCTCTTATTCATCATCAAGCACATTCTCCCTATCTTCTACGATATTCCGCGAAGACACGTAGGCACTACTTCTGTCCCCATATATGATACCACATTCTCCTTAATATTATCACTATCCTTCTTTTTCTCCACTCCTTGGGAATAGATGAAGAGCCTCCCGGAATCTCTTTTTCTACTTTTCAGGAACCTCAGTGTTTCTACTTATGGTAGATACTTCGTTCCTTTCAAAACACTCCTTTGACTCAGTCCCTCAAACACATATTTGGAACCCAGGTTTTGATACACTAAAATTTGCTTTAGCATCTCTCTGCCCCCTACCCTGTATTTAGGCTTCTTCCCTTTATCTCCCCCAGAACGGGTCTTTTCTCCGGCCACCAGCCCACCATAGTTTCCTTTCCACCCCAATTGACTATTTTCTTCTTTACCAGGTACTTCTATTTCGTTTCCTTCCTCTCGGATTGGGTCAAGTCATTTTTGTGACTATTTTCTTCTTTTTGTCAGATGCTTCTAATTAGTTTTAAAACATTTTAACATTTTTATTTCAATTTAAGTTTTATATTATTTTTTAATTTATAAAACAAATAATAATCTTTAATAAAAAAATATAAAAATATTAAATAAAACTAAAAAAGAAAACATATATTAATTCATTAAGTAATTAATATAAAAAATTATACTATTTAAAATTATATTAAAAAAACTTGAATTCATAAAATATTTTATGACTTCAATAAAAAAGAATAAATAAATAAAAATTATAAGATAATTTATCACTTTTAATTCAGAAATTATAAATTATTCTACTATATTTTTTTAAGATATTAATTTAAATTTTATCTTCATTTAGTAATTTTGACAAAAAATTATCCCTCGTTGTTTCTCCCAAAATGTGTGTATCAACTTAGTAACATGCAACATATAATAAACATTAATAAAAAAATCATAATAAAAAACTTAGTAGCTCGCGACATAAAATAATCATTAATAAAAAAAATCATAATCATTTTTCTTTTGATACAAAAAAGAAATCATAATTTTTTCTCTTTTAATAAAAAAAAGTCATAATCTTTTTTCTTCTTAGTACTACTAGGCAAAATTATCTATAAGATACAATTATTTTTTTAATTTATTATTTGGAAATAGATTTTAAATTAATGTTCATTTAAGGATAAATTGTAATTAAGATTATGACTTTTGAATTAAAAGTCGTAATACATGTTAGTGTTTCTAATTTTTAAGAAAAGTATTAAAGTCATAAAATTTTATACTATTCTA
>PYAF01004217.1:187889-204138 GCA_007407185.1 Glycine tomentella
ATGAATATATTTATAAAAAATTAAATTTATATATATTTTTAATTTATAATAATAATAATTATTTTCAATTAAATTATTATTTTTAATTTATTCTAACCATAGATATTAAAGTATAATATTTTGATTATTAATAATTGTTTGTCATTATAGATATATAGTTTATTACATATGTAGCAGACTAATAAAATTAGGAATCTTTTTTTATAATAAGATCGTTGACTTTTATTGTAATTACTTTAAAAATCATATCAACGATAATTTGTGATTGAATAATGGTGTAAAATTATTTTACATTGTGCATGATCATTAAACTCATAATTATGTTTATAGGATTTTTACTCAAAAAAATAACTTAGGTTACATGCCAAGCTCACAAATTTTTTTTGATATTCTCTATTTTTGTCTTATGTTGGTTAGTAGTTTTTGTTTTCACATATTTATGTTTCTTTTATTTATTTTATTTTATTTTGTGAGACAGTGAAGATTAAGACTTTGTTCAATTATTTATAATATAATTTGATATCGGTATTAGTTTGAGAGTAACTTAGTTATGAAAATGTGGTCAAAAAATAAATTAACCTAATTTAAAATTGAATAATAATTAATTTTTAAGTAAAACTGATTAAAAAGTTAAAAAATAAATACTTATATCAGCTATTAATAATAGGTAGATTATTAAAAGTAAAATATTAAACCAATAAATTAAATTATCAATTATAACACAATGTTATTTTATTGGGATGAATAGAAGAATGTTAAACTTAAACATTACAATTAATTAATTATAGAAAAAATCAATTAAAAGATTGCAAAATTAAGCAATAAAATGTTTTAATTTAGGCATAATGTTGCTAAGTTTGCTCCCTTATACTTAAACATTTATCTATTTTAATTAATTCTTAGTTTACTTTTTATTAACTAGTCCTCTACTAATATCTATTATAGACCAAATTGATCATTTTATTAGTTTTTTACACCAAAAATACCAATATTAGTTACCTTAAATTAATAAAAGTATGAATTTAATTCAACAAAGATAAATATTAATTTTTATTATATAGCTACGATTCTCATATGACGCATAGATTTATCATTATATTTATGCAAAGGAATCTTTATAATTTATATATTATTATATTTTGTTATAAAACTTCCATTTTTGTTTAACGTAGTTAATATTTAGTCTTGTTAGCAATTCTACATTTCTACTCGGTTAATTATATCTTTAATATAAATATTTCTATCCTAATTGATATCCTAAATACTCAATTAATAAACCAACTTTAATTTTTTAAAATGAGACCCCTAATTTCAGGATTGTAAAATTTTCTCTTCATTTGTGTGACTCAAAATTTCAGGATTCCAATCTAGAATGTGTGACTCGTGCCATGCACAGTTACCATTCAGGTAGGATTGAGTATGCGTAGTTGGTATGTGACTGGTTTGCATGGGTCGGGTTTAGGGTTGTTGCAGTAGTAAGTAAGGTGGGTGGGTATGGGTGTTAGGTGGTCACTGTTTGGTTTCAGGTTGGTGTTTGGTCTATGGTTGGTTGAGAGGGGTTATATGAGGGTTTTTGTGAGAGGGTGATGAGGGGGGCTAGGTTTTTGGGTTTCAGATGAGTGTGTGTTGCCGCCATTAAAACATTTTTTATATTACAACTTAAACTTTAGATATTTAATATACTATTACGTTTTTAATTTATGTATTAAATTTTATTTAGGGTCCCCCATATTTTTATTTCAAGCTCTGCCATTGGGTGTTGGTTTAGAATCTCAATGCGGGCAACAGCAATATTAAAAGGGTCTTTTTGAAAAAATCAAAACCAAAAGAAGGTACATTATAAAAAAAAGAGAGGTGTGTGTAACAATTATCTGGCTTAGCAACATAACCCAGAAAATCAGTCCGATCCAAAAAGTCACGACCAAAAACAAAATATCTTATCCAAAAAGGCTTAAACACGAGCAGCGGAATCAAGGAGACCTTGAATTGAATGAATGAATCACGTGGCTTATCCCCAAATTTGATAAGACTACTTGCATACATTAATGGAATTAAATTTTATTTTTTCCTAATTATATTTTTTAACCTTTTTCTTAACTCTCAATAAGAGAAGTATTTAATATTTATATTTTAAAGATATTAACTGCATCTATTACAAGTTTAATAAATTTTTAATTTTTTTACAAACTTACCAGTGTAGAAAATTGGTATAAATATGTATATATGTTTTTAATTTAAACAAAATATTTAAAATAAATAAAAATATGTATTTAAATATTACACGTAATTATAAATTTTGCCAATTATTATTAAATACTTATCGTATAAAACACATTTTTTGTGAAAATTTTTATTATACATATATTTACTCATTTATCATATTAATTTCTTATAACTTTATAATTTAAAATGTTATATACTATAAAAAAATATAAATCTAATTGCTATTCATTCTTCTGTTGCTAGAGTAATGCCTGTTTGTTTAAGTTTCTTTTTCTTAAAATACTTTCCATTTTTTTAATAAACAAATAATTTTTGTATTTTTTTATGTGTTTGTTTAAATTGTTTTTTTAAGAAATTGTCTATTTTATTTTTTATAAAATTATTACCTTTTTATTAAAATCACTTTTTTTTTGTAATCACTTCTGTTAAGATTATTAAACAAATAAACCTTAAAAAGTGCTTTCAACACCGTTTGAATTATTAGTCAGGTTTGATTTTAAAACATTTGTTATTATAAACATATTTAAAATTTCTCTTACCGGCAAAATTGAATTTGACCAGATTTGGTAGGAAGAAAGAACAAAAAGCACATTACATGAGTTGACATTTTTTCCATGTACCCATGTTTGGTATCTGCAATTCTGCATGCACCTGAATTCAAGTTTCAAACTTTAACCTACCCATGGCTTCCTCACTCTTTCTTTGCAGTAACTACGTCTCCCCCACCTCCCAAAACCCCTTCAGAAGCATCCATTTAGCTCAATTCAGACCAAATGGGTCATCCAATTTTCACTCAAAGCTTCGGTTCCAGAGACCCCACTTGGTTAGAGCCATGGTTTCTGATTCCAACACTTCCAGGAGACAAATAGAGGTTACATATTTTGGTCCCTTTTTTTTTTGTTATGCATTGGATTGATTGAAGTTTCAGTGTGGTTGTTTCTGTAGAATGGCATCTGTTTAGGCATAAAGTTTGAATTTTTTTTAGTGTGTTATGCTTTGGATTGAATTTTGTTGATTTTTTGTGTGTTATGCTTTGGATTGAAGTTTCACTGTGGTTGTTCGTGTAGAATGACATTTATTTAGGGGTAAAGTTTGAATTTTTTATGTTATGCTTTGGATTGAATTTTGTTTTTTAATATATGTTTTCTAAATGTTGTAATTTTTTTGTTGCTGAAAATTAGATTGTGTATGACCCTGAAGGAAGGATAAACAAGTTGGCTGATGAAGTAGACAAGGAAGCTCCTCTTTCAAGGCTTACTTTGTTCTCTCCTTGCAAGGTAATCTACCTTCCACCATGCTTTTGTTTAGAGGCTACCCAAATTTGTTTGTTTTGTGTTGAAATTGCCAACCCTTCTTCTGCTGCAGATAAATGTTTTTTTGAGAATAACCAACAAGAGGGAAGATGGGTATCATGATTTGGCATCTCTTTTTCATGTAAGTTGTGATTGCAATTTGGTAAATGCTTTGATGCTCTTCTATTGCATCTACCTTTTAATATGGTATATGTTTTCTTGAGAGTGTCTTGCATCTTTTGAGTCTTCAGGTGATAAGTCTAGGTGACATAATTAAGTTCTCTTTGTCGCCTTCAAAAACCAAGGATAGCCTGTCAACCAATGTGTCTGGCGTGCCTCTTGATGATAGAAATTTGGTACTACTGTTTTCCCTTCTCATCCTTTTCTTCTTCTGGTCATTTATTTGTTCAGACTTCAGAGAATGTTATGTGGAAATTCTCTTTTAACAGATTATTAAGGCGCTTAATCTTTATAGGAAGAAGACTGGCAGCAACAAGTACTTTTGGGTATGAAGTAACAATGTTTATTTTCTTCCTAATTTTATGATTTTGAAATAAAAATTTCATGCTTCTTTGTTTTTCTTGAAATTCAACTTACAGCATGATTTAATATGTGTTGTGTATATTGATGTTCTTTTCAGATTCATCTTGATAAACGGGTGCCTACTGGGGCAGGGCTTGGTGGTGGAAGTAGCAATGCTGCAACTGCACTATGGGCAGCAAATCAATTTAATGGCTGTCCTGCCTCTGAGAAAGAACTCCAAGAATGGTCAAGTGAGATTGGATCAGACATTCCCTTCTTTTTCTCTCAGGGAGCAGCCTATTGCACTGGTCGAGGAGAGGTTAGTCCAAACATTAGGTACCTTCCTTTCTCAAAGTCAGATTTGAGAAAAACCGCAAGATGTTTATGTCTTATATGTTATTTTATCTTGCTGTGTGGATTCGCAATGTGTGGCACCAATTGATA
The DNA here is from genome assembly GCA_007407185.1 of Glycine tomentella. Classification (NCBI taxonomy): domain Eukaryota; kingdom Viridiplantae; phylum Streptophyta; class Magnoliopsida; order Fabales; family Fabaceae; genus Glycine; species Glycine tomentella. The sequence goes on from PYAF01004217.1 coordinate 192,371, forward strand.
ATATCTTACAATTCCGATTAATTGCTATAATTGTGAAGAGCTATGCCACTGTCCTGCAATACAACTTAAAGAATCGTGGTACAAAATTTTGATAGTCATTCACTACCGATTAAATATCAACCACCAACATACACCAAGTTGACCCAACCTTTACAATTGTTAGTTAAGATAATCTAGATTGATCTTTATTCCTGAAACCTTTAATTATTTAGTACAGACATCAGATCATTTTGTCATGGATGGGAAGGGATTTGTTTGTTCCTAAATATCCCTTTTAACCTCTTGCAGGCAGCTAACCTTATATGCCATATGATTTCCCAATCAATAGATTTTATTCAAGATGTTTTCTTTCACTCATGCAGGTTGTTCAGAATATTCCTCCACCAGTATCTCTGGATGTTCCAATGGTTCTCATAAAGCCCCCAGAAGCATGTTCAACTGCCGAAGTCTACAAGGTATTTGACTTTTCGGAGTAGTGATGAAACCATACTTCCCCCTCCCTCTTTTTATAGTCACAAATTTAACAACTTCCAATGATACAGTGTCTACATTTGGACCAGACTAGTAATGTTGATCCTTTAACATTGCTGGAGAAGATCTCAAAGATTGGTATCTCACAAGATGTTTGTATTAATGATTTAGGTATGCTTCTAGCTGTGTATCATTCTTTTTTTACTTTCGTTTTGATTTGATCTTCTTGAATGCAAATTGCACATAATTCTATGAGGTGTTTAGCATGAAGGTAATCTAGAAGAACTGAGATTTACTATTCTATTCTCATTATATAATTTTTTTTACAACTTACCGAAATGTTGACCGTGTCAATGTCTTGCAAATCAATCCTTCCTATCATTGACATTGTTATATACTTATATTTGATCCTGATACACATTTACAAGCATCAGAATACTAATTGAACTCGGCACTGTTCTGATGCATTTGACTTTTAATTTTCTTTTCATGTTTTCCCTTTTTTTTGTCTGCAGAACCTCCAGCATTTGAAGTTCTCCCCTCTCTCAAAAGACTGAAGCAGCGAATTAGTGCAGCTGGTCGTGGAGAATATGATGCTGTTTTTATGTCAGGAAGGTGATAACACTGGAAAACCTATTATTCTTTAATATCTACACTGGCATTTCTGTGCAAGTCATATATACTTGCTAGAGCTCCTGGGCACAAACATATTATGTGTTGGTTTCCATTGTTTTGCCGCTCCCTTTGGGTGTGAGATTAATCCCTTCTGCTACAAGTAGTGTCTCCTGGAGCATAGTTCACTTACCACTGTGCCCAACCCCTTGTGGATATATTTATATATGTTAATATCCATTTTCGTAGTGTGTCTCTGTTTTCTTTCTCAGTATGCATTCTGCTCGTGGTTAGCAATGCAGGACTAAACATAACCCAAATTTCAGTGCTACTAACCTGATATATAATGCTAATGTTGTTTAATTACCTTACCCTGTATGAATACAATTATTTAACACTTAATATGATTATATCCTTAAGCACGTGCAATGTAAACTTAGTGCATGAGTGGTTAGGTCATCCTGGAAATCTAAGCCATTTGATTATAGATTGATAAAATAGATAAAGGGAGCTATCAAATATTGAGGGATATCAGTAATCAGAATTTTTGTATAATCTCTAATTTCGACGACCATCTTTAATGGCATATTGTGTCCTGCTATTAATTCTTTTCATCTTTTGTTTGTGTCACATAGATCAGGTTAACACAACCATCTACCCAACAAAACTACTTAAGAAACATATAATGCTATAGAGGCATGCAGAAACATTAAATGCAAATGCTATAGGGGAAGAGGGCCCCAAAGAGAATCTCAAATAATAACTTCAATACTTCATAGAAATTAGCACTTGCTTATCAAAGTTTATTTGCCAAGACTCTTAAAAATGTACTTCCTCTTTGTCCATAAAACTGTATAAACTACAAGAGAATTCAGATCCAAAGCAAGTTACTCAAGTACCCTTTTGGAAAGAGATTATTAAAACTTCAATGGGGATTGATACGTAACATCGTAACTACTTCCTGGTTGTGTTAGGAAAATCCCACTAGAAGTTTAGGCTAGTAGAAAACACACTATGTTGATGTTGCTCAACAAATAAGGATTGGAGTCTGGAATGACACGGAATTGAAAAATAGAATTAAATCTGAGAAAAATAAAAACCAAAACAATAAACAACATAAGTAACAATTAATCTCAAGGTAGCAAGTAACTAAGCACTGGTAACACATTGAAGATAGTACGATAGTAAAACAGTTATTAACTTATAATTTATTAATGAAAATTGAGTCTGTTCTGCAATTGTTTAGCCTTTGATATTTATATCTACTGAACAGAGTAACCAAGTCTGTCTTTAGCTTGATTCAAATGACAAAATATCTTATTATTTCAAACGATTTGTAAAATTGCTATAAAATTGTATCTTTCTTCTTATATTGTACTTCTTTTTACCCCTGGAAAAATACAATAATTTTAATTGTAGCATCTCATTGATGGTTACACAAATGATTGCCTTTAATGTGGACTGTGCGCATCTGGTCTGTGAAATTGGTCATGAGTTTTCTGTGATCTTGAACTATGGTTATTGAACAATTTAGAAAATAGTGCTAAATTTATTATAGTCCTTTCTTTCTATCTTGAGAACCTTTTAAATCAAACTTGACCATCAAATTTCAGACAGAAAGCCTTCTGAATAATACAAGTCATCAGTTATCCATGTCTGTGTTTGAGTCTATTCTTCATAGGTTGAAACTGTCTTCTGTGGAAGGGAAACCCTACAAAGGAGCTTTCTTTCTTTTTCTGTTAAGGTTTCATTCTCCAAAAACAGATTCATTCTTTGTTCTTTCCATCTTTCATTCTGTTGTTCAATTCTGGTTTGTTGGTTCATAACTAGCATCTCTCTTTTACTGTAGCAAAATAGTTGGATACTCTTTTCCAGGACTTTCCTCAGTAATGAATTTTCCAGAATTATCCATGTAGTTTGAATTTATTCCTTTATAATTCTAGTTCTATCAATGGTTATATAATAACTTAATAAGCAAAAGTAAACTGAGGTTTACACTTCCCTGTTCTGAATGATACTATTTATTCTGAAGTAGTCCAATGTTTATTTTGCTCTTCTTTCTTTTTGCTGTGATATAAAGTCTTGATTTTAAAAGTTGCAATCATCTTATATGCTGTCTTAATACACATCATGCAGTGGAAGCACCATTGTTGGAATTGGTTCTCCTGATCCTCCACAATTTGTTTATGATGATGATGAATACAAAGATGTCTTCTTGTCAGGTAAGCTTCAATAACCTTAAAATGTTGAAAACTACATCCATATCTCTGATATTCTGAAGCTCTAGTTCCATATGCACATATCCACTTATTCAGAAGCTAAAATGATTAAATCTGTGTTTCTTATGTTGCAACAGTGTTGTTGGAAGTGGGAAATGAATTAGTTGTTGACATGTGTTAATTTTATTTTTATAGCATAAGATTATGAAGAGGTTTTACATGCATTTGATCTGCAAATATGAGGTGTTAAAAATGTAAATCCCTTACAATAGCTATTTTAATTTGAAAAATATACAAAGTTCAACTCAAAGGGCCCCTTTTATTGAAATTCTGGTGGGGCAAGTGAATTCTGGTAAGCCAGACGGCATTTTGTGATGGAGTCTGCTGAAAAGTTTGTCACTAGCAGCATTAACTGAAAGGATGCTACTGTTATCTCATTAAACATTTTATATAGTGTGGTATGTTGGTGCTGGTGCTTAATGATGCATTTTATAGAATATTATGAGATTGTTTTAGAATGATATAGCAAAATTATTATGATGGTGAATACATCTAATATTATGAGGTTGTTTTAGAATGATAGAGCAAAACTTATGATGGATTTGGTTTTAATGTGGACTTCTCTCGTTCATTCTTTACAATTGCAGATGCCTATTTTCTCACTCGAGAGGCAAATCAGTGGTACCAAGAACCTGCTTCAAGTCCTTCTGCCTCTCCTGTTGTTTCGGAGTCTGTTTAATCTACGGTCTTATAAGATAAGAAGATAATAATGTAAAATTGCATTATCTTGTCTTTTTTCCTGCATCATTTAATGATGTAAAAAAAAATAAGTTTTGCTGCTTTGACTGCTGGGAATCAATAAAATTAAAGAAAGAAAAATGAATGAATAAATAAATATTAGGCAGTGCCCTTAAGTTGTACCAATGAGCTGATAATTGATCGTTTAGCATGCCTCTGGGGACTGTGATCAACCCATAAATAATGTTGTAAGTTTAAGGTTATGTTAGTTCTGTTTCAAAGTTGGATAAATTTGATTTTAAACCATTGTAATTAGAATGTGTATTCCAATTGAAGTCTAGTAAATTCTACATTAGAAAAGTGTACAGTGTGAAAAATTGATTCTAGTTATAAAACAAAGAATTAGTTGGTCTCCCTGATACCACATTTTTTTTTTACATTTTTAAAGTGGCTATGATGCGGAGCTTGAACAATAAATTCAAGTCGTCGCCACTAAAAAATAAGGGAGCTAAATAGTTTGGGTAACTATGGATTACTAGATTTCAGATGCCCATCAACTGTGGCCTCAAAAGAGAAATGTGTATTATTTTGAACCTAGCTAATATTTGCAGCTGTTCCTTTTTTTGGAGAAATTTGAAATTTGTGGCCACTAAGTCTTAGTTTTTTTTTTTTTTGTTTTTTTTATTGTGATATTGGTATGAAATAATTTCTGTCGAAAACAGTGATTAATCTTTGGCTTAGATTTCAATCTTTGTCTTAGATCTCAAATGCATACAAGATAGGTATTTTTCTTCCAATGATTTATTTTATATCTAAAAATCAATTTGTATTTATATTCTGGATCACTTAAGAGATACAGTCTTCGATCGTCGAGTTTTTGACAGAACGGAGCAAAGTTGACATCTTGACATAAACTAGATTCAAAGTAAAAATTAAATCAATGGTCTGTCACTATTTTGTCACCCTAATTGAATCGACAATTGAAAGTGTTTTTTCTTTCCCAACTAATGATATCAGAATAAAGTCTATTTGATTGTGGGAACAAGAATGTCAAAGTGTTTTTATATTATATTGACTAGTTATTTTCGTAGATATGGTTGTAGGACTAATAGTGGACTAGTTAGATAAGGTTTCTTCCTATAATAACAACTTCATGATTAAAACTCATAAGTTGCAGATAAAGTTCACACTATTACAATTCACTTCCAACACAACAACCTATAATTGAGGTGAATAGGAAATATTTGACTCCATTCATGTTTAAAACTAACTAAAAAGGATGTCCATCTTGGCTCTTGAAGTAATAGTAGCTTTAGCTACCCCCAACTAGAAAAAATATAACCAGTGGCATCCAATTGAAATAAAACTCTTCAATTGCACTGAAGCTGAATGCTGCAACAGGATTGTATGTGACTAGTCTCGATTGGCTTCTTGAATTAAACATCTATTCCATATTTTTTGGTTTAAATTAATTAAAAATCACCAAGTTGTACAAAGAAATATCACTCCTTATTTGCTGAACTTCCACTAATTTTATAAATTTTAATTAGCGTTTTAAAAAAAGTATATTGCTAGTACTCCTTTATTAAATGCATCACGTGACTTGATCAACATTCAAACACATGTAATAAAAATTTAGTCCCTGTACTAACCGAAATGTAACACTGCCACAAAACTGTCACGAGAACTGAGCATATCCATCGAATATTTGAGATGCTATCAAACATTCCACGGCTCTACGCAGTTTATAGTGTGTACTTAGTGATGGAAGTGAATTGTGCATGTGACAGCAAGTGACGGGGTAGTTTTCTGTGCATGCATGTGAAATTCCGCATAAAGCTTACCACCACCATCTTATCAACTATAGCATCATAAGAACAAACATCAAATCCACACATTTTTTGGTCTTTTTTTTATTCATTTGATTTCTCCCCTCAATTCTACAGAGAAGGAGAAGAAACAAACTGTCTTGGTAAACTAAAAAGGTCTTTTCCTTCAAATGGAGAACTCCAATCCCGAGAACCTAACGGTTCAGCAGAAGATACTCCACCTTCTTGCAATCCAGGCAAGGAAACCATGCTACCATTAGAGGGTAATGATCTAATTGCTGGCTGAGCAACCGTGCCAGAAGCATTGGACCCATATAGAGTACTCCTACTCTTTGTAAAAGGAGAAAGCCCAAACAATAATGCATTAGACCGGGGCGGAGATAAACCTCTGTCCAAGGACCAGTCTATGTTGGTATAATCAAATTGCATTGTTCCACCAGTGCTCCAGTCTACTGGAGAAGTTGTCCCTGATGTAGCTGCCGATCCTAGCCCGGAAAAGAGTCCAAGAGAAGAAGCAGCAGCAAGCGTTGGAGATGCAGCTGTTCTATTCCATAAGTTATTCCCTTGATTGGTTGCTTGGAGATCTACTGAACTGCTGTTGCCAGCCACAAACTGCTGAGGAGGTTGACATTGAAGTTGGTGGTACAGTTGATTAGAACTGATATAGTTAGAACTGAGGCTTCTAGTGCTAGGAGGATGAGATATAAAGCCATTGGACCTCATTACTTCAACACTATTAGTTGGATACCAACTGGCAGCTACTCCGGGAAGAGATGAACTCATGCTGGCAGCTGGAATCTGCTTTGCATTTACAGTTTGAGGTCGCTGCATCACAATTACTGGCTCCCTAGCTGCTCCAGGTTGAAGGCTCTTATAATCACCTCCCAGGGCCATATAAGAAGCTTCTGTTTTAGCAGGTGTGGATGACACTTGCAATGGTGAAGCCAATGAATAAGAAACTGAAGGATTAGATCCTGAGACTGGCCACCTCTTGTCAGCTGGTATAGCAGCTTGTTGAGGCTTTGCCCATTCAGGCTTGGGTAAGATTCTCTTGAGAGGCTGCACAAGTCTGTTGCTGGGTTCCGTAGATCCTCCTAGCATAATTGCTTGCTTTGCATGGTAAAAATCCTTTTCATCTTTTTTGGGTTGATTTGAAGCAAGTATGGGTTTTGTCTGTGTCCTAGCATTCTGATTCACAGCTTCTGACTGCTTACCGCTGAGGGAAGGAAGATCACCAATTTCCTCTGGCTTTGGTGGACCAGATGGTCGATCCAGCTTCAACTCTCTCAAAGACTCTGCAGCCTTATCAAGATCACCCTCACAAGCAACAACTGCTCTTTCAACCTCCTGTTTTGAGCAATTGTACCTGATTTCTAGGTCTGCAATTCGAGCAAGTTCTTCTGATATATCGATTTTCAAATTACCCCCTCCTAAATTTGTTTCTTTATGATTATCTGCTTCTTCACCACCTTCAAACAGCCATGCTACTGATTCCTCCACCCTTCCTTCATTCAGTATCAATGATACTGTTGCACGCTCATGAGAAAACCCCATTGCCACAAGCTGTTGAGCAAGTGCCTCAAGTTTCCTTGACATAATATATCCAGTGCAACGATCATGCAACTCTTGTGCCCGCCTTTCCTTCTGTCGTTGATGCTTCTTTTCATTCTTCTGGCGGATTTTCTCTCGTTTTTCGTTATCAGCTCCTGGTACTGCTTCCAGTCGAGTAGGAGGATTAGAAGCTTTGTCTTTATGGTCCTCTGACTCACCAGACCAACTACCATTGTTAGAAACAGAATCATACTCCACACCAGCTACCACTGAGCCCGCAGGATGTTCATCTGTCTCATCTATGTTCCGAAAACGACCATTAGAATTTACTTGGGAAGTAGATGTTGGTGGCATCTCCAAAGTATGAAATGTTCCCGATAAAGGGTTGTATGCACTAGCTGGTACACCAGCCACGGCATTACCAGATCCTGAAGACTTGGCAGAAGACTTTTGAGCTTCCTTGATGGCCTTTTTGTCTTTGGACTTAGATTTGGAAGCAGGAGACATCTCTTCAGTAGCAAATAAGCCCCTGCAACATAAAAGAAATATTCAGATTAAATTGTTTTCTATTGAACTACCAAATTAATAGAGTTAACAATAGAAAAAAAATCAAAAACCAAAACACACTTATCACATAACATTCTGTTGATGTCATCATCATGAGTGTGAATCTGTTAGCAAACAATCAAGTGCTCAAGGATTATTGGAGGACAACATAACAAACTACAGAGGGAAAAGGAAATGGGAGGGAGCATAAACTGAAGATTTCTTACCCTCTTGCAATTGCATTTGTAACTTTCTCCTCTATCTCAATAAATTCTTTGTTAAAAAAGAAAGAAATTTCTAGCAAGGAGCGAGAGAAATAAATCAGGTTTATGAATTTCACATCCAATAGAATATTTTTCCAGCACTATAATTGATTAAAGAAAGAATTTAACAACACGTGACCTTTCTTCTAAAGTGACGACTAACTTCATTTATGTGCATGGTGATCTCTGGAAATTTTAATAAGAAGGATTCAAGTGATACATAATCTATTTGAAAACGAGAAAAATATGTCCTCTACAGAAGCACAGGGCAGAGCATGAAAATTGAGTTGTTGCCACTTAAACGACAACGATACAAAGAAAAAGTAGATAATATGTTCTATCTAAGCATTGAAAGAATGGAATGTAATAGTGCTTAGTGCACAAATCACAAAGTGCAATTTAAGTTTTCATACAGATGCAACTACAATGCTTCTATCAGGTATATTTACAACTGCGTCGAAAATTTAAAAATTAATAGCATTATGAACCAATACAACAGAAGTAGATAATTTGTTTAATCAAGTATTGAAAGTATGGAAACAGATAGTTTGGAATAAAATAGTCCAATAAAAACTTACTGGATCAGTTCATATAGAGAAATAAAAGAATATCAATAATTCAGAATGGATTGAGATTCAACTGAACAAAAAAAATACAGTAACAAAGGACATTTGAGAGGCCATGATTTATCATATCCATTCCTTAGTGACAACTCCTTCCCTTGTTTAATATTTCTCCATTTCTCCAAAGCTTACAACAGAATTTCCCTCCAATTTCCCCTATGGCCGGCAATGCTGGCAATAGGTAATTCCCAGTCATGCCAATTCCCTTGCCAACTTAAGATCAAGATTCCCTACATTTCTTCCTTGCATACACCCTCACTAGAGATTTCCAAACATAATGCAATATAACTTCTCACACAGATACAGTTACATGACTTCAATCAGGTACAGGTACAATTATATTGAAATTTAAAAACAGAGCATAAAGAACCCATAACAAAGATCCACTCAAACATTTTCCCCCTTATTTTCATACCAAAATGCAATGAATCAAGTTTCCTCCACCCTCTGCCACCTCAAGAACCATCAACAAACATTTTTCTTCAACTAAGGATTATAAGGTCATATTTAGGGTAGAGGGTCAGGCAAAGGAGAACAAGTCTTTTAAGTAAACAGCTAAATGTCGTCACTTCAAACAATGGTCATTTTAAACCTAAGACACCATGATCAAAACAGTCAAACCCCCAAATCCAGTTTGGATTTTACTTTTTACCACTATGAAACCAAATAATATGTAGTAGGAGAATATTTGATTTAATTGTATTCTAATAAAGTGAACAATAAAAATAAAGATGATTCAAGGTGACTGGACAATTAGACAACAAATAAAGCTTTAAGAATGCCAACACAGAACTTAATATAAAAATGATCAAGAGATGAAAGCATACATCTTAAAGAGATCAAGCCAAACTATCGTACTACACTACTACTTCAAAGCGCACAAGCACAGTACATTTAATAATCAATCTTTCTAGATAACAATATTAATCTCAAGCATAAATTTAAGGCTCGTCACCTGGTAACTTTTAACTGTTTGCAGATACCCAACAGAACCTTTCCCAGTCAAAAGATTTCCAACCACCATAAAAGGCATACAATACTAACCTCCAAACAATGGTACAATTATAACATGTCAAGTCCCATATATAACAACATTCATTGCAGCTAAGCATTAGAAGAAGAATCTATGGCAACCCCCCTCCCCCACACACGAAAGGTTTATGATCAACATGCTGGAAAACTCGGCTCCGTTTCAGCCAGTCCTATCATCATCCAACATTATTAATCTATTAACTAATCTCCCCATTCTTCTGTAAATAACCTTGTGATAGAAACCAGGAAACTAAACAATCAGAATAGGACTATATGTCTTTAGTGGACTTCCACACAGCATATTGATCTGTTGAAGGAACATTAAGTATAACAAAAACAAAAATCAGAATTATCATTGTTTGATCAATATTCTTTTCAAGCATACCCCATTATCCCCCATGTGAACGTGAATAGACTAAAGTTAAAAATCACATACATACTCACTCACCTTCCGTTTTTATTATTTATTATTACTGTTTACCTTCCAATCCTTTTAACTGAGAGGATAAAACATGGCATTAGGTGCAAAAAACCGCTACACACTCCTACCGTAGAGGTACACAAGAAATATTCAAGGAAGAAAACAAAAAATCCAACTTATGCAAAGATCATAACAGTCATGTGCAACCATTCAACTACCGTTGAATGACATGCAATTAATTAAAACAGTAGTGAAAGTATTACTATACAAATTATTATATTATATACTAATAAAAGCAACCTACAAATACAACATGCCTCAAGAAAAAGATGAAAGATCACATCCTCTGATACAGCAACACATGTACAATCAGCTGCATAGAAACTCAACCACCACCATATTCGTATTAGAACAAGCACAACTATATAGTCATGAAAAATATTATTAAAAAAAAGAAGTTTTTTGAGATTATCACTGCAGCATATCCGGTGCTACTAATCAGTGAAATTAAGTTCTTCAGTCTTCTAAACAGGTTGCCAACGTGCGCCCAATACAAAACAATCAACAAAATCTACAAAAACCCAAAAGCCACCGCAAATCCTCCTCAAGGATCCATCAACGAACAAACCAATCCAAACCCAAACACGTCCACGAAATTCCGATTCCGAAAATTCCGAAGAACCACCGAATGCGGAATGCAAATCGCGAATTGCGAAAACAAAAGAAAAATAAAACCTAAACAGCTGAAAACCACATAATAGAGTTTAATTCGCAGAATTCCATAGTTATGGTTCAGATTAAAAACGAAAAAAACACTTAGAGAGAATTGAAAAACAGAGGAAGAAGAAGAATAAGAAGGAGAAAGAACCTGTGGATCGAGAAGTTGAATGGTGATAACCGTTGGGAACTTAGAGCGAGAGAGAGAGAGAGAGAGAGAGAGAGATAGGTTTTTCGAGGTTGGAAAATGAAATTGGGGGAATTAGGGTTTTGATTCGAAGAAACAGAAGAGATCTGAAAATTTGCGAAAAGCGAAACGAAAAAATGTCCAAATCTTCAAAACTAAACATTTATCGTGATGTTACAGTTGTTGCTTTCCTATCTTTATTTTGTTTTTGTTTTTGCATATAAAAATATTATGAGCCTGTTTTAATTTGTTAAAAATATGATACTAAATAAACAAGATTAGAACAATAACTTTGTATATCATTTCATGAATAATGGATAATTTTTTTTCAAATGATTACGTTAACTAGTTATTATTTTTTCAGTTATTAAAAAAATAAAAATACGTTTTTTTAAAACTTTGTACATGCAACAAAAGTTATCTCATGAGTTTCTAAATAACAAAAATCTTATTTTTTTTATGTCCCCTAATCTATTTTCAAATTAAATTTGGAACAAAAATATTTATCCTATTTAATATAATAATTTTTATCCAATTATATCTTTATTTACTTAATTTG
>PYAF01004217.1:204238-215450 GCA_007407185.1 Glycine tomentella
TTATTTATCTTTTTATATTTTTAATATTATAATTATTACATGCTACTTTTCATATATTATTATTTTTCTCATTTTAAGTGAATTTGAAAAGACAATGTTATTATTAATAAGAAATATATTATTATTAAATAATCTACTACTATTTTATATTTATGATACATAATAATATTTATTAATATTTAAAGTCTAAATTTATGAGAGAGAAAATCATAATGTGTTATCATTTAATGTTATGAAGAACTTTAGTATTATTATTATTATCTTATTTGTATATTAGTGCTACAAATGATGTGTTATTTAACATAGTTTTCTTTTAAAAAATAGATATCCTAAACAAAGACACGTGAAAAAAATACAAAACGAAACATATATGCCTAAAATTATGCACAAGACAAATATAAACAAACAACAAATAGGCCATAAAATTTAGACTCGTGCTAGACTTTGAAAAGCTTCTATCCATCCATCTAATATTCCATGAGAAAGTTTTAGCCCTCCAAAATATTCACCTAGCCATTAATCCCAATTATGAAATGTGAATAAACAACATATTGCTTTGAATATCATCTATAATAAAGTTTCTTTTATCCAGTTAAGTAAAATAATATTGTAAATTGAAGATGGAAAATAAAAGTTCAAATGTTGATATTTTGTTGCTCTAAATGAGAAAAGATACAACTATATATATATAAAAACACATGAAATAGTTAAACAATGATTATTTTTTTGTTGAAAAAGGAGGGCTAAAGCCCAAGAACAAAAACAGACTAAACAAAAGCAACAAGAGTTGAAGAGTCAACCTTTACGAGAGGCATGACTGCCAAGGAAGCTCACTATGAAAAAATAAACCTTGTTGCATGGATAAGGCCCCTTTGGCCAAAATATCAATAGCCCTATTACATTCCTTGAGAACATGATTAAACAGAACTTGCATGGGAGGACTACAACACTCCTTGATAGCAGAGACAATGTGTAAACACTTGTGCTTCCTCTCACACCCATCCACGATAAAAAGGATAGCCTCTTGAGAATCTAATTGGATTTCAACATTGAAGAATCCTCTTTCATCATGAGCAAGCTCAACACCATGAAGAATAGCCCAAAGTTCAACATGTAAGACACTGATGCGCCCTAAGTTAAAGGAATACCCACCCAAGAACACGCGAGCTCCATTCTTTATTAGCCCGACACACAAAGTCATATCCAAATGCCTCAATCTAGCTCTATTGCAGTTCATGATTACTTTATTTCCCAGTGCCAGCTTCCAGAACATAGACTTGAGTAACTTATTGTTTATAGACAAACAAGGAGCGACTTAAAAAAAAAAGTAGAGGTGACGGGCCATGCCAACTCCATCTTTCGCAATTTGGAAAAACACCTCTTGAATGCTCCACACCTTTCAGTTGAAGACTTTTGGTTCCTTTGCTGCCACAAGAGGTCCAAAATAAGTCCAAAAGTAACCTTCCAATTATCTGGGAAACTTGGTCCTCCTTTTAGATTCAGAATCATCTAGACATGGATATCACCTGCACCAAAACTTTGTTAGTATAAAAAGGTTACGCCTCTAGCCACACCATTCGAGCAAACAAACAATTCCTTTAATAGTGCAAAGGCGACTCCTTCTCTATCCCACACATAGGACAATCCCATGAATTAGAGAACCTTCTCTCCCATTTGGCTTGGTTAATAGCAACACCCCCTTAGCCACTCTCTTTTAAAAGGATCTACATATTTTTGTTCCATCCCACCTCCACACCAAACTAAACAAAGGAATGTTTGGAACATTGTTTAGGTTAGCTACAAACAAATAAGCACTCTTAGTGGAAAACCTGCCATCCGAGGATAAGTTCCACCTTCTAGCGCCATCATTCAAGTCACAATTTTCCACAACCTTCTCCTACACTACCTTGATACCTGACCATAAGTTAGACCCAACTCTCTTCTTATTTATAATGGGAAACTCATGTTCACCACACCTATACTTTCCTTGAACTGTTGGATTCAGGGGGAGCTACTTAAGGAATGCAAATGAACTTTGATTCAAGTTTTGGTTTTGAGCTTTCAACATGCAATGGATGCCTTGAAGATAATTTAGTGTGAAATGTGTAAGACAAAAGCAATTCTGGTGATCCAAGTGCATTGCATTCATTTAATCCATAATTAACTTAATTGGTTTCATAAAAATCACAAGGCTTTGGTATTTTGACTAAGTTTTTAAACTGATTCAAAGGATTTAAAAGAAAAAGCATTTTACACTGATATAATCGATTACATTAAGTCCTTAATCGATTATTTTGTTCTTAGTCAATTCTGGAAAACTTTCAAGAACAATATAATCGATTACCTATCGGAATAATCGATTATTTGACCTTCGTTTTCATATAAACTGCCTTGGTGAACTTTTTAATCGATTATTAATAGGTAGTAATCGATTACATGGCTATATATGATTTTAAGACTGCGCTGGAATAATTGATTACCGGTATTCGTAATCGATTACACAACTCTTTAAGAAAAGCATGTCGCACTGCCATAATCGATTACCATTTCTCGTAATCGATTACATAGCTTTTGAGAAAAGTAAGTTTTACTGGAATAATTGATTACCAGAATTCGTAATCGATTACACAATGTTTTTGAGAAAATCATGCTGCACTGGCATAATCGATTACCATGTTTCGTAATCGATTATATAAGCTTTTATAAAATACATTGTTACTGGCATAATCGATTACAACTCGAAATAATCGATTATTTTGCTCGTTATTCAAACCCAGAAAACGTATGAACAATTTAATCGATTAAAATGGTGATTTAATCGATTACATAGGTGGTTTAATCGATTATATGACGCGTTTTAATCGATTACCGACAGTTACAAAAAGCTGTTATAGATAGGATTGATGCTCAGCTATTTTGAGAACCAAGTGAAACATTACCCATTCGATTTTTCTGAGCTAAAACAGTCTTCTGAGCATTCTAAAGTGTTTTCTAAGGGTTTGATTGTGTCTTGCTCCATAGTGCATTGATCATGTGTGTTTGAATCATTCTTGGAGCTTGAAACCATTTCAAGATTAAGGAAAGTTGTGCTTCTTGTCTTTTAATCATTCAACCTGATCTGGTAACTTCATCTTGCATTGCATACTTTGGATCATCAGGTTGTTTCTCTCCTTAATCTGATTGTAATTTTCGTTTTGATTATTTTCTTTGTTATTTAGCTATTGTAATTGGGTTCTTACTTGTAACCAGAGAACGGGTTATCTAGGTGGAAGAACTGAGTAGTGTTCTCAGGTTCTTGTCTCTTAGAATCTAATAGGGTTTTAGATTTTTGTACTTTATCTAGGGTTGATAAAGGGAGACATTGTAATTGATTGTAAGAACTGAAATATTATAATAGTAGAACTCTAACCTAGTGTTGGTTGGAAGAAACTAGATGTAGCTTCATGGTTTTGAAGTGAACCAGCATAAATTGTTTGTGTATTGAATCTTAATCTCTACTCTCTTCATTTCAATTATTTTTTTGATTCATTTGCTTGACCAACAAAGGCAGTTTTGATTCATTGAATTCTTAGGGGCTGAGCTACTTGATTGAATAAAGTTTCTTGGTTTTGAAAAGTGATAAAGATCCTAGAAACTCTGATTTTGATTAAAGAAATTTTTTAAATACCAAGGTTTAACCAATTCACCCTCCCTCTTGGTTAAGTGTGAAGTATTCATATCATTTTCATGAACCATACTCACCGACAAATCCACTCGCTTATTCCATAACTCCCATGTTATTTTCATCATAAACGCATCATTAACATGTCTTGCTAACCTCAAACAAAGACCACCTCTATCTTTAGGCTTATAAAGTGCTTGCCATGCCACCCAATGCACCCTATTCTCTAAATCCGCATCACCCCAAAGAAATTTTCAACATGTTTTATCCAGCTTGTCACACACCTCCCTCGGCAAGAATTCAGACTGCATGTTATAAGTTGGATGAGCACTCAACACTGATTTAGTGAGCATTATTCTTCCTACAAAGGACAAGGTTCTAGCCTTCTTCCAACAAGACAACCTTTTTTGAGCTTTTTTCAGGATATGATTATACGAATTCCTTGATACTCGTCTGTGGTGGAAATTAATTCCCAATTATTTGCCTAAGTCCTCAGTACGTTGGAACCTAATAGCTTGAGAAATCTCCACACCCTAATGTTTCCTCCCTCATTCTTGGAAAAGAAGATCCTTGTCTTTTCATTGCTCACTTTTTCTCTAGAGCTATTGAGATAAGTAGAAATGATTTCTACATGATCAAAGGAAGCTTCCGCAAAGAAAGTTAAATCATCCATAAAAGTCAAATAAACAATTTTTGCCCTCTCCTTCCAACTTGAATGGGCTTCCACAACTTGATATCCATTGCCACTACTGGGAGTAAACTCTTCCAAGGCCTCTCCTCTCCACAACATTTGGATAGAGGACAAAGAGATATAGTAAGACACTGCATCAATAAAGAAAGATGACAACCCCACCTCCTTCAAGGTATCCATAATGAATTCCTAGTTAATCCTGTCATAAGCCTTCTCCATATCTATCTTGATTTCCATCATGCCCACCTTCCCCTTATTTTCCTTATAGAGTGGATAACTTCTTGGGCTATAATAATGTTATCCCTGCTTTGCTTGTTAGGAACAAAAATGCATTGAGTAGGACTGGCAATTTTATTCATAACCACTCTGAGCTTGGTAGCCAAAACTTTAGTAAAGGCGTTGTATGACACATTACATAAGCTTATAGGCCTAAACTGATTCAAATTGGAAGCTTCATCAACCTTAGGTATTAAGCACACCAAGGTCTTATTCACACTCTTCACAACAAAAGGGCTCTTAAATAAACCTTTAATCATATCACAAAGTGAAGGTCCCACCACCCTTGATTGGCTTTGATAGAATAGAGCTTGAAAACCATCCTAACCAGGTTCCTTAAAACTCCCCATATTAAAAATGGCTCCCTTCACCTCCTCATCAGAAATATTTGCACCTCCTCATCGCCCCCTTCTCCATGAAATGAGTTTTTATAAAAGGAGTTAACCATTTCTTCCAAGTGCTTAGAGTCATTCACCCACTCACTTATGTCATCTAACAACTTGTCCACAACATTCTTCTAACACCAAAAAATTGTCGTGCAATGGAAGTAGCAAGAGTTCCTATCCCCAAACTTCAACCATTTGCATCTCGATTTTTGGAACCATAGTAATTCCTCTTGGAAAAGGATTTATTCCAACTCCTTCCTAACTCCTGTTGAAGATTATAGAGGAAATTACTATGCCATCTGCTAAGAGATCTACTAATACCACGCAGTCTCCTATGAATCTTCTTCTTCTTCCAAAGAATCTTAGTGTTCCACTCATTTAGGGTCTTAGTAAACCTCCCCAAATGGTTGGTCAACTCCTCATGAGGTCTTCAATTTTCACGCACCAAAAGACTGGAAACCTTCATGCGTAAGCCAAGCTTCTTGAAATTGAAAAGGCCTTCTTCTGTAATTTATAGGAATTCCATATCTAGATTGATGTGTATGATTAGACTATAGTGAAAGAGATGAGTTTCCTTTGCTCTAGGGAACCTCAGTCTCCAAGCACCTTATTCGGTCTTACATAGAGATCACCTCTCTTCTAGGTATACTTTGGACCTTCAAAACCTGCATCCATTAGGTCACAAAACTCCATTGTCTCCCTGAAGGCCCTCACACCTGTGGTGCAAGGGTTAGATGACCCCCCCTTCGATCAGATTCATACATAATTGAGTTGAAGTCTCCCATAATAACCCAAGAAGCTATTATAGTATCACTACACTCCTTCGTGAAGTGCCATAAGGACAACCTTTTGGCAAGAATCGAGCTACCATAAACTGTTGTAAGAAACTCCGCGTACCCTTCACTTTGCCTAACTTCTATATGAACAAATTGTGCATCAACCTTTAAAATCTTAATTTTCTAAAACCTTGACTTCCAAAGACACTGCAAGCCTCCTGATTGACCATTTGACCCCTAAATATGGTGAGAGTCAAAGCCAAACCTCCTAACAATGGCCTCCACCTTAATGGAAAAAGCATGCATCTCCAAAAGGAAGCATAAAGAATATGATACTCCTGAACAAGATCATTCATAACC
Source organism: Glycine tomentella (assembly GCA_007407185.1). NCBI lineage: Eukaryota > Viridiplantae > Streptophyta > Magnoliopsida > Fabales > Fabaceae > Glycine > Glycine tomentella. The sequence goes on from PYAF01004217.1 coordinate 210,389, forward strand.
TTAGAAAATTCATAACCCCTTATTCCTCTACAATTCAAGCACATGACATTCGTTAGACAAAATTATGTTGAGTGGCCTCTAAGGACCCTGGAACCATCTCATGTTGCACCTGACAACCACCTCGGTCCTCCTTCAAGGCATCTACTTCGGCCCTCTCATCTTCCATATCCTTAGATTTCTCTTTGTTAACCCCCACCATTGTTCCTCTCCTTGGTCGTCCTAAGTTTCTGGACAAACTCAATAGCTTCCCTATCCATATATGCTTCAATAATAGGCAAGCCCATTTTAGTAAGCGAAAGGTCTTAGTGTACTTTCATATGGTTCAACAACAGGGAAACCTTTTTAATCGAAGCAACTACTTTTTTCTTTTCTTCCTTTGCATTCACTTTCACGACCTTCATAGCACGAGGTTTGATGTTGCCATGTTTTATTTATTCATGTCTTTGCGAATTCTTCCCTTCGTATGCGTTACGAATCTTATTGACCACATCTCGGGGAACAAATTTCACCCCACTGACTTCACCCTTAAAAGGTCCACTAAACGTGTTCTACACGAAAGAGAAATATTTATGAATAGTGGACTTTACCGTAATCACACGTGCCCCATTCTCACTTGCTTCAGAATCATCTTGATTTCTGCATTTGTCTCCTGCATCGTTTAACTGCACCGACAAGTCTTCTTCATTAGCACTGAAGTTCCCGATATCATTATTTTTAACGTCTCTCTTTCAATCAATTATGATCATGTAATTATTAGGATTTGATTCCCCCTTCAATTCCCCATTATTACTTGTCAACAGATCATATCTCCAACACGATATCATTGGAGTCGTTTGATCTACACTTAATTTGACTTTAGAGTAATTCCCTCCCACGTCCAAAGTACCTTTTTTCTGCCTATCCAAATCTTTGGCATGATTTGCTATAGGTTTCAACCTCCTATTGACCAGGGTGACCATCATCCAAAGCCCAAACCTAGCCTTCATCCCAACATTCCCATCACCTTCTTGTGCCTCATTAACACTTTCATTTTGTTCGATACAGGGGGAGCATGAAGAAAGATCAAGATATATGCTAAAGATGAATGTGTCTTTTAGTTTTTAACATGCCATTCAATTAATGGCATTTGTAATTGCTTGATGTAGGAGAGAATCATCGTATGATCCATTGCATGCATAAACATTACTCATTGATTTGCATTTATGATTTTACAAGAGCACATGGTTTGTGAAAAAGGTCTAAGATTTCATGATTGCATCAAAGACAAGTGCTCATAGTTTCAAGCTTTTGGAAAAACTGTTTTGGACTATGTTAATCAATTATCACATATTGGTAATCTATTACTTGAGCCTTGAAGAACATTTTAATCGATTATAAGCATTAAGTAATCAATTACTCAGTATAAACATAGAACATGACCTGACTATGATAATCGATTACCACTTATCCGTAATTCATTTATGAAAATAAGAATCCCTGTAGTAATCGATTACAAGTTGAAATCATCAATTACTTTTTTCATATATCCTTTCTAGAAAATTGAAGAACATTTTAATCGGTTAAATTTGTTTTCAATCTATTACATTGGAAGTTTTAATTGATTACATTGACGATTTAATCGATTATATTCAATTACAATTGTTTTTTACAAATAGCAGATGAGTTTTCTGAAACTTAAGAGACACAATACATTACTCTACAAAATTTTCAAAGTTTTAAAAAACCTTCTGAAAGTGAGAAAGGATATTCTGAGTTCTAAAGTTCTTGTCCCAGATATTCAAATCTTCATGGTGTATTGAAGGATTTCTGGGGTAAGATTTCAAAGAAGCATTTGGAGAGGAAGTTCTGAAACTTGTTTTTCATATCAATTCTGATTGGTAAATCATAGTCAATCATATTCATTGGATCACCAGGTTGTCTCTCTCCATTAACTTTGCTTATAAATTCGTTTTAGAAGTTTTGGTTGTTTGTAACTATTACAAAGGGTTCTTGAAGTTTTTTCTAGAGTGGGTTTCTCTAGAGGGAAGAGTAGAGAAGGGTTCTCTATGTCTTGATCACTGGGAATCTAATAGGGTTTTAGATTTCTGTTCTTTATCTAGGTTTGATAAAGGGTGATTGTTGTAAAGCTTGTAAGAACTGAGTTTTGTGAATAGTGGAATTCTAATCAAGTTTTGATTAGAATAAATGAATGTAGCTTCTCTTGTTGAGAGGTGAACCAATATAAGTCTTTGTGTTGATTAATTTTTTTAATCTCTTCTTGCTGTCTTAATCTGTGATTCTTGGTGAACTCTTTATTACTCAATAAATGAAATTTTTGTATTTGCTTTCTTTGGTTAAGTGGTTTGATTGATTGAAGCATTTTTGGTTTAATTGTGATCAAGATCCTATAACTCTGATTTTCTTAAGATTTTAAAAGGTCAAGTTTTAACCAATTCACCCCCTTCTTGGTTATTGTGTGTGTTTATATTGTTTTCACATTTGTTACCTTAGGGTTGACGTTAGTAGAGTCAATTGGCCCCTCTTTAAAGTTGACCTCTCTCATGCCTTTAGTGATGTTAGCTACCTCTCTAGTCACCTTATCCATACCCACGATAGGTTCATTGCAACCATCCTTCTTATGGCCAAAATGACTATAATTGAAACAAATCAAATATAGTCCCTCATGCTCCAAATTTAATAGAAAACCCTTAACAACTATGTGTGTAAGCAAGGGCTTCCCTAGATCAAGCACTACACAAATACGCATAAATTTGTCTCATGAATGCATAGAAGTTAATCTATCAATCTTGAGGAAGCTTCCTAGCACCATGCCCACCCTTTTAAGAAAAATATTCGTTGTAAAGCTCGATAGGCAATTTCTAAATGCGAATCCACACGACAACTTTTTTTGTTACTTCTTTATGCATTAAAAAGAAGGGTCTCCAACATTGCACGATACAATAGCGATCTGCAACCATCCAAGGCCCCTCATATAACACAAAATTGTAGTCCTCCTTATTAGTAAAAATCACTTGATAAAATCCATCATGAAAATCAATAATCTAGATTGTACCATTCTTAGTCTAACTTCTCTTGAGTTTGGCCTCAATGATTTTAAAATTTACCATTTTTGCCAATACCTTGACCATTAGAGTAAACTCCCATGGCTTAAACCAGGCAACCAACTCCTCATCAGACACAGGAATTTCCACACCATCCTTGACATGCACAACTCCTTCTCTTTCTCAACTCCCAACAAATGAATTTTCATCGTATCACAATCGTTTTCATCATGGTTCTCCAGAGAACCAGACTCCTCTTTAATCTTTTTCTTACTTCTATCAAACAGATCTTCTTCTTGGGCATAAGTTGCCCCCTCTCTAACACCATCTCCGCAAACCCTAGCAAACACCATCCTTGGATATTTTTATTATACTACCTCACTCTATAGTTAAACAATGATCAAAACATTAAATAACATAATAGCAAAATAGGAAACAAAAAGAAAAAAAATACATAGAGTTGATAACTATGCAAATGGAATCGAAGAAATAATAAAAGACATATAGATATTTGATTCTCAATCTCCATTTCCATTCTTGGCCAAATGGTTGGATGGTGTATTGCTAACTATAAAAACTTTTATCTCTTATATGCAAAAGTATCATTGTAGCAAGTTAAATAAAACATGTTGAGTGACATTCTCATTCTCCTAAACAAAAATGCATAATATGGGAGAATGAAAATACAAAGAATGGAACAATACACATGTTAGTTGAGTGTAAACCTAATGAAATAATATATAAGAATAAAAACATATAAAAGAAAAACATAAATAGACCCATTCATTTTTTTATAAAAATAGCAAAAAATGTATGATTTTTTTATCCACCGTATTTGTCATTTATAATTTATTAGATAATTATAACCCTAATTTTATAGAAAAATGATAACCATTAAATGTATAATAATTAAAAACTATTACAAAGAATGAAGTACTAACTTTTTTCTTTTTTGGTGAAACGGAGTACTAATTTTGTTACGTTACAAAGTAATATTTTAGGCTGAATTTATTGAGCATTAAATAAATTGAAACCACTAAATTTTATCAATAGAAAAATGATAACCATTAATTTCTATGAAATGAACTTTTGCGTTAGCACCCCTCTAATTCAATTAGAGAAACGAATAATATTTTGGACTGGTTGATCATGTTTAAATCTATATTTTTAGATTTTTTACTACATCTATTTATGTTTTATTTTAGATTTTAATGTCTATGCATTAACACTATAAAATAGTTTTACCGTCTCATCAAATTACAAATCATCATTTGAATATTTTAAAATAATTATTTTAAAAGTCCACAAACTTATCTTATCTGATGAGTTATAATTGAATGATTGTGTTACCCTATTTTACACTGTTAGTACATAGATATTAAACAACTAATATAAGATTTGTCTAATGAGAAAAATGATTATACATTGATAGTATAAAAATTAAAATTGTTGACTTTTATTTTACATTGTGAGTGCACAGACATTAAACAACTCATATATGGTAATTATTTTAAAAGTCGTATCAATGGTGATTTGTAACTGGATGGCGGTGTAAAATGCATTAATGTATCATTAGTGTTATGACTATCACTTTTAGCTAGTAAATATAAATTTTTAATTTTACAATTACAAATATAAATGATATGAAAGAGAAATTAAAGATGATGCACTAAATATGATAATGATAACATTAATAGTAAAATTTTAGAATAAGACAATTGTCTAAATTTTATAGATTACTTGGGATGGGATTGTTTAACCATATTTTCACCTAGGGCTAATTAGACAAACCCTTTTATATAAAATAAAGTGAGGAAACTTAATTTATTGGTGTTTATAAAAGTGTTTATTTCTTCTTGGTTTCAAAACTAATAATAATTATTATAATTTATTATTATTATAGAATTTATAATTATATTTAAGATTTTAATAAAATTATATTAAAAACAAAGAATATTGATTGATATATATAATAATAATAATTAATACTCATTATTGTTATTAATTTGTTTACTTAATTA
>PYAF01004217.1:215550-241353 GCA_007407185.1 Glycine tomentella
TATTTATAGACATAATAATTTATAGTAAAAGAAATTTTTTTATAGAAAAAAAATTATATAAATAATTTATCATTCAATAAAAAAATATTTAAAATGGATTCAAATCAAAGATTATTATAGAATTTAAGTTTTAATATAATGGTTGTAAAAGGTTCAAGTAAAGTTTATTAATGTTCCATTAATTTTATATCAAATTAAATAATTAAATCATATCAACTGTCATATTAAAGTTTTGATTCAACTATCCTGAAAATTTCAAGTGAGGTTTATATATATATATATATATATATATATATATATGTATATAGAAAGAGAGAGATGAAAGATCGACTTACGAGAGTAACTCTTTTATAGTTACACTTCATCCTAACCATTGATTATATTGAATAACTAATCTTAACAATTAGATTTCAATAAAATAAATGGTTAGAATGAAGAGTAACAATAGGAGTAAGTTGATCTCTTCTCATATATATATGAGGAGGAATCCACTAACTCTAAGAATAAGTTTAAGAAGTTATTCCCAATCTAGACCTTCTATTTCATTTTAAATGAATGGTTAAGATTAAATTTAAATTGTTACTCACATTCTTGCACATGACCTCTATCTTCTAATTCTTGAATTTTGTATTCCAAATTGTATTGGACCTTCCATATTCTCATTTCACAGCAATTCTCCATAGTTTATATTTTCTCGTCTCATAAGGTTGTAAGTTTCTAGCACAAGAAAGTTCTTCGAGTTCCACATCGATGATACAGATGGAAACTTTGAAGTGCATAACACTTTATATTAAATTTAAGGGTTAAATATATTTTTAGTCCTTGCAATTTAACACCTTTTTGTTTTTTGTTTTTCGTACTTGCAAAATTATTCTTTTATTTTTAGTCCTTGCAAATTATGTTTGTTTTATTTTTAGTCCTTAAAACACTTTAGATAATACTCTGAATAATGAAAAAATGTTATTTAAAACATTATAAGGATGAAAAATAAAACATAAATAATTTTTAAGGACTAAAAAAAATTAATTTGCAAGGATGAAAAGAAAGAAAAAATACATAAATACAAGGACTTCAAAGATATTTAAGCCTAATTTTAATATAATAAAAAATAAAATACACTCTGTGTGTATATGAGATAGCAACAACTTAAAAACATTATTCTCATAATTTTAATTTTACCACTTTCAAAATCCAAATGTATTAAAACACTAAAAAAGTTACTCTTGGTGTAAGTTAATCTCTCTTCTATATATAGACAAGAATGATCAAGTTACACCAAGTGTAACTCTAAGAAAGTTACTCTTCATCCTTTTTATTTATTTTCTTAAAATCTAATGGTTAAAATTAGTCACTCATTACAATAATTAGATTTGAAGAAAATAAATGATAACTTTCTCAGAGTTACTTTTGACGTAACTTGATCCTTCCTCACACACACACGCACACATATATAGATAGATAGAGAGAGAATAGATCAAATTACACCGGTGTAACTTTAACAACTATTACTCTTATTTAATAACTTGATATAAAATATGATTTTTATCTATTTAACCGTTGTATTATATCTATAAATTACAAAAATTGTTTGTGTCAATTTTTATCAAAATTGAACATCGATAAGTTGGTAATCAAATAATCCATAGAGTATATTTATAGAATTTTATATTATGTCGATTTTAATCTATATGAATGAGGTAACATAATTTTGGATTAATATGAAATTTTGTATATATGATCTATGTGAAAAGAACTTTCAATCCAATGGTGAATTTTAAAAAATATTATCAAATTAAAAGTTATTGAATGATGTTAGATTTGCTTAAGTTACACATGTGTAATTTGATCCCTCTTTATATATATATATACACACACACACACACACACACACACTATTTGCTGGGGAAAAAAAAAGATATAAATCTTTTGTGTAAGTTAGTTAGTTCCTATTTGACGTTCAAAAAAGCACAATACTTTGGAAGTTGGTTTTCATAAAGGTTTGGACACTTGTTTAGTTGTATTGGACGTTGAAATTAACTTTTAGTAAAACAAGTACCAAAAGTTTGGACGCTTAAAGCATATGTTAATTAAAGCTTACTATGAATTTCGTTTCCAAACAATGATTGGTTGGCTTTGATGTTCATGTAATACTTAGTAGAATCTATTAGTCCATACAAAATATAATATAATTGTTATCATAAAAATATAATATACTATTGGTTGCTAGTTTGCTTTTTCGATCAAGACAATTATTTTCTTGAGTTCTTAAGACTTGGACTATGTCAAGGATCTCTAGGAACAACAACATTAGGATCAATGTTGTCCAAGCAACATTGCATTTATTACCAATGTGTGTTTCTAGAGAGCGAGACACATTTGTCTTCACGTTCCAATTACAATACAACTTTTGATGATTCTCAAGCCATGTGTGGCTTCTAATGTCTACCCCTTGATCCCTAACAACATGCCTTTAATCATATACAACTTTTTATATCTTCACTTTGACTTGGAAAACATGATTGCCTTTCCAGCTTTTAAATAACTTTCCTTTTGGTAGTCATGCTTTTGTTTGTAGAATCTATGTCATGGAGAAGCTTCTACTGTAAGCTTATGCTCCACACCTGTGCTATGCTTCTAAATATGTCTTATCTTAATAAGAACACTTAAAGCAACCATTGGTAGCTAAAATTAGTCATTTTTGAAAATGATATGAATACTTCACACTTAACCAAGAGGGGGGTGAATTGGTTAGACCTTGATATTTTAAAAATTCTTTAATCAAAATCAGAATTTGTAGGATCTTTATCACTTTTCAAAACCAAGAAACCTTATTTAATCAAGTAGCTCAGCCCTTTAAAATTCAATGGATCAAAACTGACTTTATAAGATAAGCAAATGAATCAAGAAACAATTTATATGAGGAGAGTAGATTCAGAAACAACACACAAGCAATTTATATTGGTTCACTTCAAAATCATAAAGCTACATCCAGTTTCTTTCAACCAACACTAGGTTGAAGTTCCACTATTTAATTTTTGTTCTTACAAGCAATTACAAAGTCTCCCTTTATCAACCCTAGATAAAGTCTGAAATCTAAAACCCTATTAGATTCTAAGAGACAAGAACCTGAGAACACTACTCAGTTATTCCACCTAGAGAACCCTTCTCTAGTTACAAGCAAGAACTCAATTACAATAGCAAAATACAAGATAATAATCAAAAACAAAAATTACAACCAGATTAAGGAGAGAAACAACCTGATGATCCAATGTATGCAATGCAAATGAAGTTACCAGATCAGGTTGAATGTTTAAAACAAAAGAAGTACAACTTTCCTTAATCTTGAAATGGTTTCAAGCTCCAAGAGTGACTCAATTACACATGATCAATGCATCATGGAGCTAGACACAATTAAACCCTCAAAAAACAATTAAGAATGCTCATAAGACTGTTTAAGCTCAGAAAATTCGAATGGGTAATGTTCCACAAGTTAGAAAAATAGCTGAGCAAGGGTTCTATTTATAATAGAAGTTTTTAACCACAGTAATCGATTAAGACGCGCCAAATAATCAATTAAATTAACATGGTAATCGATTAAATTGCCATTATAATCGATTAAACTGTTCATACGTTTTCTGGGTTTGAATAACGAGCAAAATAATCGATTATCTCGAGCTGTAATCGATTATTCCAGTAAAAGCATATTTTTCAAAAAGCTTATTTAATCGATTACGAAACCTGGTAATCGATTAAACCAGTCATAGTGTATTTTCAGAAAGCTTAGATAATCGATTACAAAACCTGGTAATCGATTAAGACAGTGCAACACAATTTTTCCAAAGCAAGGTGTAATCGATTACGAACTCTTGTAATCGATTAAGGCAGTGCAACATCATTTTTACAAAAGCTTGTGTAATCGATTACGAACCCTTGGCAATCGATTATTTAAGTAAAACTTGCTTTTCTTCAAAGGCTATATAATCGATTACGATAAGTGGTAATCGATTATGGCAGTGCAGTGTAAAAATCAGATATAGGCATTTAATCGATTACAACTTCATAATAATCGATTAAAGAGTTCAACAAGGCAGTTTATATGAAAGCGTAGGTCAAATAATTGATTAATTCGACATGGTAATCGATTAAACTGTTCTTGAAGGTTTTCCAGATTTGATGAAGAACAAAATAATCAATTAAACCATTACTGTAATCGATTATTACAGTGAGAAATGTTTTTTCTTTAAAACCTTTGAATTATTTTAAAACCTTAGTTAAATTGTTAATGCCTTGTGATTTTTGTTAACTTAATTAAGTTGAATATGGATTAAATGAATGCAATGCACTTGGATCACCATAATTGCTTTTCTCTTACACATTTTAATCCTAAATTGTCTTCAAGTTATCCTATGCATGTTGAAAGCTCAAAACCAAATCTTGAATCAAATTTCTTCACAATCCTGAAGTAGCTCCCCCTTAATCAAACAATTTTGCTTTTGCTTCATAGTTATTTGTCATCATTGAAACATTCAATTCCTGAAGGGACCAAGTCTCAACACATACGTCCATATCCATTTTGTTGGACGAAAGAAACTTTAGAATATATATAAATAAGAGCTTTTGTTTCTTTTATCCTATTTGGACGTTAAATGATATAGCAAACTAAGTTTTCATGAAACTTTTGGACATAGTCTGATTAAAAGTTCTTTGAAAGCTAAGTAAAGTTTAAGAAACCTTTGGACTAAGTCCAAATTTAACCAATTGGACACATGTTCAATTCAATTGTTTTTGCATCAAAGTTATAAATATAATACCTTCATTCGTATTGGACCCATGTAATTCTTTAATACTCAAAAGCCTTTCATTAGTCCATCAAATTTTAATACTTTTTTTATCATCAAAACCATGAGACTTTAAGGGGTTAGACATCACCTATGTCTTTGGTTCTAATATTTAAACATATTGGAACTTATTAATTAGTAATATTTTTTTTGAGAGGATTACTAATATTTATTTATTTGGATGTATGCCATAACTTCAATCCAATTAGTAATATTTATTTATGATTTAATTATTAGTTAGGTAAGAAGACATAAAAGTAAAATGTCATTAATATCTTGCTATGGGCGGAAAAGTTTATCTTTTTCTTTCCTAGATCAGAGACTATGGGTGCTCCAAACTCATTGGGTTAGAGACTAGTTCTGCTCGTGGTGCATGGTTGCCGCTGGCCCAAGGGAATATTTGCACAAGGTGGAAATCGAATATAGGTTCTCCCGCTAAATAGATCGTTCTTACTCATGTGGATGCAGTAGGACTTTACACCAGTGTGTCAACCTTTTGAATTTGAAAAATTTCCATCAAATAACTTAATTGAATCAAAAGCATGATTTTCAACTAAGATGGTCTAGCTCAGTTGGTTGAGTAGAGTACATGAGTATTGTAAACCCTTGGTACCATGTTCAATTCCTACAAATAACTAAGTTCTTAGTTCCTAATTTTTTTTGAAATTCGACTTTTAGTCCCTAAACAAAAGACTTTTAGTCCCTAAACAAAAGTTTGACTAGTCAAGGTTCTTGAACTTTTTTCATTAAATTTTTTTGTTCCTAAACAAAATTTTGATCGGTCAAGGTCCCTACCCTAATTTCAATAACTTCTCATTCTTAATAACTCATTCTCATTCTTGAATTAATTTATTTGCTAATATTTAAATTGAAAGGGAATAGTTGGATAAAAAGACACAATAAACTTACTATATATTCATACATAGTTGGTTAAGATTTAAGAAGGCCATTATATTATTTAAAAGTCATGTGACTTCTTAACAAACTCATATAACTTAGTGTATTTTAATCTTAACTATTTAATCCTAAAAAAGAAAATCTTAAACTATTTAAAATAAGATATAATAGTCCCATTAGATATATTCCTTTTTATATAAAAAGTAAATAAAATGTAAGTTAAAGGGGTAGTGTATTGATGTAAGATCTCGTTGCATGTGGAAACAAGACAACTATATTCAATTTCTACTATGTGCAAAATTCGTTAGGATCAATGATAATCTTACATGACAAGCAAAATTTCAGGTTTTGACATGTAAGATGAGATACCATGCTCTAATGTCTCTCAACTAAGACAAAAAAAAAAGCATAAAACCAATTTTTTTTCAAAAGTAATTCCAATTTATCTTTAAAATTATGTAATAACTGAAAAAACTTTACCATCAGTTAAAGAATAATAATAAGAAAAAAGGAAAAAAAGAAGAAGATGGGTATAGGACATTGAACATTCCTCTCCTCTCCTTCTCTAAGACAAGGTATAATTTCCCCATTTCATATTCTTCGTTTGCACGTTACAGAAGCTGCGTGTGCGAGTGGAAGTACTAATCGTTGACTCCCCTCACTTACTCACTTACTCACGCTCGGTGCAACTTCATTTACCAACGCCGATCCGAATTACGATGCAGCAGTAAGCAGAAGAGCACCTCGACGTTCTCACCAAAACCGGTGTCTCCAAGCCCAGGTAATAAATACCCAATCCCAAACTCGCAAGGACTCGTGTCCCGATCTCTAGGATATTTCTTGCGCCGACCACATTTACGCCGACGATTCGTCTCTCACCTCTGCTAGGTATTGCTGCACTGTTGTGAAATTACTGTTTCGCTTTGTGTTTTGGTTGGAGAAAGCGGTTTCAGTTTTTTTAGAGTAAATTACACTAACTAGGTTCCGTGAAATTACATAATCTTCAGCTGCTTTTTTTCTATTGTAAATGTTGAAAAAGCAAGAGGAGTATCAGTTAATTTCACGAAGCTTCAGCGTGGTTAGTGTAATTTACTCTTTTTTATTTTTAGTTTGTTCTGTGTTTTGAAAATCTGGATAGGAAATGGTGATAATAGAATATGATTACTGCTTTTTGGTTTTTGGTTTAACTTTTTCCTTTATCAATTTCGGAGAATATATGTAACCAAATATTGCTTTTGCGTCTTTTGTATGATTAAACATATGAAAGAAGCAAATTTAGCTTGTGACTTTTGAGGCATGGTCCCTGACGTGCACTAGTGATAGGAGTTAGGACCAAATTGAGTGATGGTACCAAACTGAATTGACTGTGGGTTGCTACTAGATTTGTTTATTTAGTAATACGTTGAAGATCAAATTGAATGCTGGTGACGTTTTTAGGAACGAAACTGATGTTTTTAGCAATGCCGAGAATCAATTGATTGTTGGTGCCAATGTTAGGGACCAACTTGATGTTTTGCTCCAAATTGACTTGATCGACTTAAATTTTTTTAGAAGAAATATTTTTTTTCAGAAGCTTTTTCAAGAAGTTAGATTAAAGTATTTTGTTAAAATAAATTGATTTGAATGCACAGGGCTTAAGTGTTTATTACATCTGATATCCATTTTATTTCAGAAATTACACATATCTCCTTTAGTTTGAAATTTACAAGGAGAAAATACTGTAGGAGTGTTGCATAAAGTATTGGAAGAAGGATGTTGGGGTTAAGAAACGATTGAGTGTAATTTTCGAAACATGTGGTGTTAGGGTGTTTTTAACGAGTGCTAAACTTATGGGAGGTCAGTGTAATTACTCTATTTTTAAATGCAAAAGTACAATTATTCAGAATGTTAGCAGAAAGAGATTGCATTACTACTCAAGTCTGTAGTGTTGTTGTGTGCCTGATTTTTCAGGAGGGAGCTTGAAGAAGAGTTGGTATAACCCTTCCCAAGGATGCAATCATATTGATATTTGTTTTCCTCCAAGAGTGGTAAGTAGTATATGGTGCATTTCTGTATTTTGTCAAAATATTAAGGGCATGTTTTTTATTTATTTAATGTTTTAATTATTTTTTATAATTATAATTGCATAAATGCTACCACATTGCTTTTGTTCTGTTTTCTTTTTCCCAAAGTTTCTTTTTTTTATCCTTTACTTCAAACAAATTTGAAAATTGAATGTAAACAAGGTGGCATTTTTATGATTATATCAACAAAATGAAAACATATGAACTGAAAATTAAAAGTGAAAAACAAAGTAAACACTCTAATTTTTCTTTCAAGCTATGTTCAGGGTATGTTTAGACTCTGCGGTGTCTTCCACATATGAAGGAGACTGCCAAGTTGATTTGTGTTTCTTTTTCATTTTATTGTGTGATCATAGGATTTTTATCTTCAACTAATGAAGTTCTGTCCTTTTTTATCCATGGACTAGCTGATGTTTTCTTTAAATATGGAATGCAGTGTCATAAATGATGGAAAATACATAAATAAAGAGTATAATGATGTGTATCTGGTAGCAACTCTTGATCCAATACCTCTGGAAGCCTTTGCACTTCAGGTGAGGATGTGTAAGATGCTTACAAATTGGACTTATTGGATCTCATGGAGAAACATAATACATTATCTTTATTCGATTATGGAGATAGCCTTTATGGCTTTTCATTTTTTTGACAAATTTAGCTTGTTTTACAAGTGCTAGAACTCAGTATGAAGGTATAACATTTGTGATCATGTATAGTATTTTATGATTTAATTTTGATTGAAGTTTATATTTAGTAATTAGTTATTTGAGGCTTATTATTGAATTTAAATATTGAGAAGTTGAGTGCTTTTGGTTATTTCCTCTTGGTCCTTATTCTTGTTCTACATCAATTTATGTTTATTAATATTGGCTCAGTGAGCATATTTAGGGTAATCTGTTAATTGTTGATTATAGTTCTTTTGTTTTGAGTGTTTCTTTTAAATTAATTCTTCCGCACATGGGAATTACTTTGAAATATCTTGTGGCAGGAAGGATAGGCCTAATATAAGTAAACTTAATGAAATTCTAGTCCAACAAATTATTTGTAACATCAATAACATAAATGTCTAATATCATTTAATTTTGACTGTGTCTAGAAGAATTATGCGATAACCATTCAGAGTCATGCGATTTCATTGATTACATTTACGTGTCACTTCCATTTATTTTTTATTATCTGTTATATTTATTGAGGTACAACCTTCTCGTTTCTATCATTGGGTTCATCTATTACCGACCCAAATTAGCTTGTATTAAAGGTACTGGTGACGATGTTGATATTTATTGAGGTAGTGTTTGGTTGGGGTGAAAGAAAAGGAAAGAAAGTGAGATGAAAGAGATTTGAAAGTGAGGTTGTTTGGTAGAGATGAAAGAGAAATGAAATGAGAAGAAAGAATGTGATGTTGTGAGTAATAAAATATAAAAAAATAAATAAAGCATTTGTGACATTACATTCATACCCATGCGTTGTTTGTTTTGTGCTTTATTATTTTCTTGTAAAATTGAATGTGGTTTAGATATTTGAATAAGTTGGATATCATTAATCAATTAAGGCAGCGACTATGGTTGGGGTACATATTCAAATATGGTTGGTGCATATTTGAATACGGTTGGGTTACACATTCGAATTTGAGCTCTCTGTGCTTTTCCCACATAAGAGGGTAATTTTGTAAACAATCAATTTCTGCCATTGTTCTTCACAAATCTGCTCAGTTTTGGGTGGAAACTTAATTGGTTGGGCCCCATATGTTTTGTACCAATTTTACTGTAACTTTATACTCAAACAAACGGTGGAAATATAAACTTTCTTCACTTTTCTTTCTTCGCCTTTCTTTCAATAGAAACGAACAGGGCCTGAACTCTGTTAGATGAATTGGTTCATTATAATTTGCTGGGTGGTAGTAGTCTGCAAGACAAGAATGGGTTGACAGTATGCAATATCTATTTCCAGGAGTGATTGTAGATAAATGACTGTTATTTGATGTGCTAATCTAATTCAATTCCTTTCATGCCTATCCTTTATGTCTTAGGTGCATGCATGATTTGTATTATAAACTTTCCTGATATTTTGTGACAGAATCTTCTTACATTGGCAGGAAACAGAGGTTTCTGCTGTTAAATATATCTCTTATGAAGATTATAAAAGGTTACTGGCCAAAGAAGATTCAGACTATGTCCCTTATAATGTTAATGGGCAATATGGTCAACTCTTTGATATAATTGAAAAGAGGCATGTTATTATTTAAATTATGGTCAACTCTTTGATATAATAGAAAAGAGGTACATTATCATTTAAATTACGGTCAACTCTTTTGATGTAATCCACAAGAGGTATACTATTATTATATGTGAAGCAAAACCTCTTTCATTTTGCAACAACTCTTGTAAAAATATCATTATTCTGGTTTGTTTCCATCCATATGAAGGTGTTAGTGAGGAGTGCATGACATTTGTTGTGCAAGTGTCGGTGTTGGAGATGTGTCTGACACTTAGACATTTCCTCTGAATCCTTTTAAATACACCTAGAAAACATACTCCAAAGTGAAGGGGCAAACCAAATATTCATCCAACACACTAACCATCTCATGCTTAACAGAAATTGCCACCCAGTATGTAGGAATAAGTGTCATTGTTTCCATTCCAATCCAAACAGAAACTGTATGGATTAACTTTTAAGTGTAGTTTCCCTACAATAGTACAATCACATAGCTGTCTTAAAACTCAACATTCTTTAACTCTCCGTATATTCATGACTATGTATTCTCTGAAGGACAACTACATGATATTTAAAACGGATAGTTGTTATTATATACTTATTTTGGTAATCATTACATTTACATATTTGTTGAAGGTACAAGGAAAATACTGTAGCCCGCAGTTTGACTCTACAGAAGCGAATGTCGTTATGCTCCTATCAGTGCTGAGGTTGTTGTAATTTTTTATTTTTGTTTGTTTTTGGTTCTAATATTGTATTGAACTGTGTCTATCTACTGTAGCTTTTATTTTTATTCCCTCAGCATGCCGCTAAAGTATGTTAGTTCTATCATATCACATCACATCCCTCCTTGAATGTGAATGCATCTTATTTTATGTCTAAAATTAAATTAGTTTGACATAATGGGCCCTTAATGTATGGAAAAAGACTAACTGTAATGTCTTTATATGGTGTGATAAATACTTGCATGTTTTGGTGTATTGCAAAGGTAATTCTGTCAGCTAGTGTTTATCTGTCATTTCTGATTTTTTTGGCACGGGATCCAATCCTGTATTTGAGAATGAACATTGAATTTGATCTCACAAAAAATATCGTCTAAATTTGACAGTTAGCCAAATGGGGATTGAACCTGGCACTTAATCTTTGATCCGAATAAAAACCCTGGCCCTGAAATTTGTTCTCATGGTAGAGAATATTCTGAGACTTGTCTTTCTTGAACTATTTACAAAACATATTGATAGGGCCCAATTACGTAAGGCCCAAGTGAGTAAAGTTTATGTACATGATAAAGGCAGGAAACATTGGCGGAGTTTCAAGGATTCCAATCAGTTGGTTATTACTGAGTCAGATAATTTGTTAGAAGAAAATGTGGCTCTGCGCGTTGCAAGTTAGTTAGAATGGTGAGTATTAGTAGTAAGGCATAGGGGTTTTGGAAAGGCACCAAGGGGTCATTATGGGTTGTTAGTTCTTGGAGGTTGCAGGGGCATCTCTCTTTTCTGTTATTTCTTTCTTGCAAACACTGATCCATAGCAGAACTATGGAGAACCAGATGTAATGCGTTCTTTCTTTATTTGATTAATCACAGAGAAATAGAAATACAAAGGAGGTTATTCAGAATTATTGTGTTCTTTCTGTTTAATCATATCAAATTGGTATCAGAGCTCCAGCTGGGTTATGATGTTGATGCAAAGTAAGAAAGAAATAACAGAAAAGAGAGATGCCCCTGCAACCTGCAAGAACTAACAACCCATAATGACCCCTTGGTGCCTTTCCAAAACCCCTATGCCTTACTTCTAATACTCACCATTCTTCTAACTTGCAACGCGCGGAGCCACATTTTCTTTTAACAAATTATCTGACTCAGCAATAACCAACTGATTGGAATCCTTGAAACTCCGCCAACATTTCCTGCCTTTATCACGTACATAAACTTTACTCACTTGGGCCTTACGTAATTGGGCCTATCACATATAATTTAATTGGATTTTTTTTTTTCTTGGCAACATGATTTTGATCCTGAATGGTAAGGGGAATTCTGCATCACATTGTGCAAAGAAAGCCCCATAACAAAACATTAGCAGGAAATGGGTATAATATAAATTATCAAATGTTTTATTGATTTATAGGAAAAACAAAGAACGTAATGTATTAACATTACATGTATTTGCATGGAGATTATGATACTAGCAAATAATCTATTTTGCTTTTACATCAGTGTGATTAACTATGAAGGTTTTGGATGATTTTTTTTTTGTTGCAAATAAATTAATTAGAAGCGTCATTTTTGAACATTGAAGGTTATGATATGATGTCATTATTGGCTGTCAATTTATTATTCTTTGGACTATCAATGACATTTCTCCTGAAATTTTTGGTCCCCTTTTAACCTTATAATAAGTTTAATGTTTCGTTCTGGCAGTTGACAGGGCTTACATATTCAGACAAAGAGGCTCTAGTTTTTGTTGTCTAGGCTGCAAATGTTATGGATGAAATTTTTTATCTGCAGGTTGTGTTTAATATCCGTTTATAGTTGTGTTTGTATGATTTTTTTTTTATCAGCAAATGTTAGTTGTTAGTTTTTGATGTTTGTATGAATTTGTTTTCTGTATTTAGTTTATGTTATATGTTTAATATGCATGCTCAAATGAAGATATGAAATTTTAGTGTAATTTTGACTTTAAACTTTTATCCACGCAAATTCTTTTTCATATGCATGTAATTATGTTGCATGTAGCATGCTTGATACCTAGGTTTTGTTAATCATATTGTGATATTTAATAGACAATTTATTTATTTCTCCAAAAGATTTTAAACTGTGATTTGTAGAGTAGAACTAGCAAGATGTGTATGTTCAAATGAAAGTGTGCATTGCTAAAGTTTGTCTATCTATTTCCCTATCAGGCGTGGTACAGTAATCCATCTCTTAGAGATTGGTTGAAGGAGCATGCTGATACATCGGAGTTAAACAAGCTGAAATGGTCATGTTATCAGATTAACAAGAGCCCGTGGTATGTGTTTTGTCAACAATGTAATTTACCAATTGAATGGTGTATATAATAGATATATAGTTAGACTTTGGTGATTTTTATGCCAGAGAATCAGCCTGGACTAAGGCCTAAAATCCTAAAATTTATCTCATTTGCTTCCTTTAGTTTTAGGTTTCTCCAGAATTTGTTTTCTTAATCCAAGGGACCCTTTTTTACAATCCAATATCTGTTGACTCTTGAAATTGCTATGACCAAATGCCAGATGGTGTTCTTGACAGATACATGAACATCCATCAGGCTTGAATATTGTAAATATTCTTTTAATATAATATACAGAGTAGAATGGTAGAGCCTACTTATTTTTAAATGATCTCTTTATGTCCAGATATGTTATATAATTTTAATCTATTCATTGTTGCAGGTTTAGCTTTGACAAAGACGAGGCATTTTTGTCGACTGCGGATTCAGCAATAAGGCTGCTTTCTAAAGCAACTAGGATAGTGAAAGATTGGAAGAGTTTGGAATACAGAGCAGCATTTCCCTTGCTGAAACCTGCTGGTGCTAATTTCTACCCACCGGACATGGACAAAATGGTACCAAAATGGTACCATTATATTAAGCATATGCTATCAAAAGAATTCGTTTGCAAATTTCAAAAATGATAAAGCTATTATCTTGCAGGAGTTTGAATTATGGAAGGATGGGTTTAGGAAAACACGAACAGAAGGAAGCAGCAGGCTTTTTTAGTGTTATTAAAAGGCACAGTGAATTTATTATTCTCATCAGTCTGATAACAAAGCAGGTTCTCATGATCTCTATATAGTTCCTTACTCTAAAGAATACAAATCTCTTGCAAAAGCTGTTGTTTTATTGCATAAAGCTGGAGACTTTAGCGACTCACCGAGGTATGTTGATTTTCATCCATGTTCTCATTATTAAGCAGCCATTGTTTTACTTCATGCTAAATACTACTTACAAATGCTGATTAACTCTTTCTTTACCGATTTAGTTTGAAGAGGCTGCTACATAGCAAGGCTGATCCTTTCCTTTCAAATGATTATTATGACTCAGATATAGCCTGGATGGAATTGGTTAGTCATATTCTGTATTTTATTTTTGTGCTACAGCCATTATAAAGCTGTAGCAAAGTTGGTGAAATTTGTTGTGAATACTGAATATGTCTAGTTACTCTCATGTATCAAAAGAACTCCATTATTTAGATATTCTATATCAAAAAACTGATGTTGTATTGTTAGCTTCAATGATGTAAACGGGAAATTTTATTCGAAGAATGCTAATTTTTATCAGGGTTTCAGACTTTCAGTTTTCTTGTCATGAACATAGACATGGACATGCTACATTACTTTCATGATATTTTTCTGATATTTGGGTTCTTCCATGTTTATTTCTTTCCTCTCCAGTGTAGCATTTAGTTCATAAGTTAAATCTGTTTCCTCTGTAAAACAAAATAGAAAACATCGTGGCTGTTTCTCTTAACCGCCTCTAGCTGACTAGATTCAAAGAATTATCTGTAAGATTATAATTTTTATTGTTGATGTGATCAAATATCATTGTTTTAACCTATTGCTAAATTGTTTATATTGAGATACATTTTAATATTATGAAATTATTGTTTACCTTCTATTATTTTCTGTGCACGACTCTAAGTTGGATGTCACTATTGGTCCATATGAAACTTATGAGGATAAACTTTTTGGATATAAGGTAAGTCTTAACAATGAGGCTTTGTACAACTTATACAATTAAAGTCCTACGATTATATTAAACTTAAATGATTCTTTCATATTGAAATGGTTCATACTTCTCAAAGTTATAGCAGATTAGTATTGAATGAAGTAGTTTGATAATGGATATAAAAAAATTATATTTTCATTGTAATTTAAAATTTAGATCTAGAGATCAGTGTCATGGTTTGGTTTGTCGTAGACGAAATTCTATTCATTACCAAGAATATCAGTATTTACTGTCAGATTTTATAACGGATCCACACATTGATGATTTTCATGGTTGCATCCCCTGAATTCTCTGCAGTTCTTAATGATTTGAGGTACTCATGCATAATTTGAGATTGAATGAGTTCATCGAGGGAAGATTGTAGGACAACTGTATCCAAAATATCTTTCAATGACCCTTGTCATTATTTTACGCCCTTGTCATTATTTCATATATCCCATTTATTAAATATTAAAATAGTAACACTTGCTAGGATAATGTAAGCATCCAAAAGATTAAGTATGTAAAGTCACTTTGCTGAAAGCATAAAGTAACATATCTGTAAATTATTTATTGCATATGGATTCCATGTTCTCGGTTGAATCTGTAAATTATTTTGCCCTATCATGAATAAGCAAATATAAATCATTCCACAGTCTAAATTCACTGGAAACTTGCTAGCATTATCCCTCTTGAAAAGACCTATGATGCTATCTTTAACTTGTGAATCAGTATTAGTAATAGCGTTGCAATTCTTTTAGGCAACCTTTGAAGCATATATTGGAATCAGGGATGATGAAGCAACAGCTCAATTGAAACTCTTTGGTAATAATCTGCAGGTACTATGCTTCAACCATTCCATTGTGAATCAGTTTTGTTGTTTTTTTTTCCTTTCTAAATTCAGTAATTGACATCTCAAATGATTCTACATCTTAAGCTTTTGAGCAAAATCTCCTAATGGACTGTGCATACAAATAAGAAGAATAGAATGCAGCACATATCCGTGTTATCCAGCTTCTGTATAATGTAGGGGTGAGTGTTAGGAATATTTGAATATTGAGTGTGAATTTGTGTGTGTATCTCTCTCTCTACACACACATATGAGGAGGGATCAAGTTACTGTAAGAGTAACTCTAAAGAGGTTACTTTCTATCCTTACCCTTTATTTTCTTTTAATCTTTTGGTCAAAGATTATATATATAAATGCTTCTGAGTTCTGACAGTAATTCTCCAGTTTCTGTTCAATTCTGAACTAACCTACTGTCCAAAATAGTGATAAAAAACATGATTTGATGGACAAACAGTACAGTCCATGACATCTGGCTTAGTTATTACGGTGGCCACAATTTTCCATGGGTTCTTTCTAATAAAATTAACATGGGATTGAAATGCAGTAATTTATGCTTAAAACTATCCAACTGGAAATTTTACATTGAAGAATTATTTCAGGATGTCAAGGGACCACAAACTCTTGCTTTCAATCTTCCAAATGATGAGCGTATTGTAAAAGACCGGGGATCATCAATGGTCATGCTTAAGAATGTTTCAGAGGCTAAGTTAAATTTCTGACCCTAAAGTTTCTGGTTTGTTGAAGTTACAACTTACAATTTTGAATGGGCCTCTTCAATTTCTTATTTTTCTAAATGGATATTTTGTGAACCTGTTAATTCTTAACAGGTTTAAGCATTTTCTTCTTCCTATAGCTGTTGCCTGTGTTGCAAAGGAGCAACAAGAACATGTAGATTTTGAATCATTCTTTACGCATACAATTTGCCATGAATGCTGCCATGGAATTGGACCACATACCATAACACTTCCAAATGGCAAAGATCAACTGTCAGATTGGTCAGTTCCACAATATACTTCACTTAATCAATTTCTTTGATTGCTGAAACTTTTGCAGTAAACTTACTGTCAGTATGGCCGCTAAATTCATTGTCATTGTTATTATTATTTTAAAAAATTATTGGTGAAAACCTGAACCAATTATTCTCTTTTTATTGTACAGTGGTTTAAGGCAAGTCATATCTGATTTAGAGGAAACAAAGTCTCCTATAATTATGTGTATCTATTGTGAATTTGTAACTATACAAACCAATATCCATAGTGTCTTAAAACATGCTGTTCCAGCATCTCTATTTGAATAAAATACATTATCCTCACTTATATACCCTATCTTGGCTTTATCTCTAGCCAATGTGAGATTTGGATTTTTTTCAATACACCTCCTTATGCCAGTACTTTGGGGCTTGGTGTGTGGATAACGGTGGGTGACCCTTTGAATGGATCTTAGATATGCTTTGATACCATCTTTAATATAAGTTTGGACTTAATTCAACCTCAAAAGATAGCTCATATGGTGAGGGTTGTCCCTCATTTATATACTCTATCTTGACTTTATCTCTAGTTAATGTGGGACTTGAGTTTTTTCCAATAGGAATCATCCTAAAACATGAAAAGCTGTTAAAAGGAACATGAAAAAAAAAAAAAAAGAAAACCATCAGCTTGACTATGCTCTCAATATCTTTAAATTTATAAGAAACAAAAATCCCCTGAAAAATCCATGGTAGAAAGTAGTTTCTCAAAATTCTTATGGTTGCACTAAGTATATGTCATAACTTTAATTATATGCCATAAACACCAAGTCAGAAATAAAAGCAAGAAAAGACAATCTCTGACCAAACATATTAAAATGGATAAATGAAAACAAATTTAAACAAAATATAAAAAGGTTCTTATAATCCACTATACCGACAACAATCTAAATTAAGAAACCACATACCTTTAAGATAATATAAAGTATCAACCTTTATATAAATAGAAGGTTTAATTATTTAAAAATGTTCCAAGTTGAAAAATAAATCCATGAAACTTTCAAAAATTATAATAGAATTAAATATATAAATATAGAAATGTTGATGTTTAGTATTTAAAAAATAACTCATCTAATTTTATTTCCTCTGTTTTTGACATATGTAAATTGTAGTCCCTATTTTTTAGAAAAATCGTTTCCTTTTAATCTCTAATAGAAATACGAATCACATGACATATTGCCAAGTAAAAGATAAAAATATAACTTTATAGTCCAACTCTTGGACAATCCTTCAAAAAAAAAAAAAAAAACTCTTGACCAACTCTTAACAATTCAATAAATTTAATAAATGGCTTTTTTTTTTTGTTTACAATAATAATAATAATAAATGGCTTTTCAGTACTATTCATTCAATTAAACCCATTTTAGCTTATTTAAATGTCAAATAAAATTAAACCCCATGATGCAAAGTACCACAGTTAAAATTTGAAATCATGAAGTACAAATAAAAATATAATGACCACATTAAACATTAACAGTCTATGTAACCAAAAAAAAAGAACATTAACACTATACTTTCTCAAAATAATTGAAGCCTTCTTTTCCCTTCTGGACTGTTCCTACTCATGCTACAGGTCATATTATCACTTCATTATTTATCTTGATCGCAGGAATGTGAGCAATCTTAGACCAGTGTTTCCGTTTCCGACTTCGATACCTCTCTTCTAATAAAGGACATATACGTATATGCAGTAATTCAAGAGAGGATGGAAGCTGATCTTCGGGCAAGGACTCAAGGCTTTTACAATAGCAGATGTTAAGCTTTGTGAGGGAAGTGAGATGTTGAAGCCCTTTTCCTTCCAACAACTTTAAATCATCAAAATCCCATAGGGACAGATATTGCAGCGAAGTGGGCAGTAAGCACTCCTTCAACAGGGTGTTAACAACATTGTTTGATATGGTTTGTCCTTGTAAAAGTCATGTAAAAGTCATGTTGTACCAAATTAAGGAGTGAGTATCAGTGTGGGAGAGGAAGTGCAAAGAGTAATTGAGAATACTCCTTGTGTAATCGAGTTGATTATAATACCAAAAATAAAATCAAATAAAAATAAAAGAATTAGATGGCCAATGTTAAAAGAATTTGATACTACATTTAAGTGAAAATTCTAATGCTAAAAAGCGTGGGTTGCTAGATGATCTTAATTTTGAAAGGAGTTACATACTATCATTTTACGTTTTTTTTTTCTTGTATCATAAATATATGCTTAATTTTTACACTTTTATTAGTTGTTTTTCTTATAGTAAAAAACCAGATTTTATAATCTTAACTCAGTGACATTATTTCCCCGTAACTATATTCATTTTTTTTAAGTTTTAAACAATAACTTAATGTGAAATATTTAACTATACAAGCTCAAGACTATGGAATTAGCAAGACTAGACCAAAATCCCAAATGCAGTAGTAAAAAACATCAATCTACCACTTCATTCACTTGCAAGCTTGCACTATAATCAAAACATTTTAAAATAATTATTCAACTTGGAGAAAATAAGGACACATGAACAGGGTTAATTTACAATTTAATACAAAGAAAAAATAGGTATCAAATATCAGTCATCATCCAATGATCCAAAACAAATTCCAATAACTGGTATGCATAGAATTGGATGGTCCCACACCATAATAAATATAATCCAATACATTCTGGTTTTACAAAGATAGTTTTACTTACGGAAAACCAGATAATAGAACTTTAACATCAACAAACCGCAACAATAAAATATCTTTTGCTTGTTAAAAACATAAAGAAAAAAAATCAACGAACAACAGGTTTATTTGTACCAATTACAAATGTTATAGAGGAAATTTCTAGTGTTTGGTTCAGATAATTCAATAGAAACCATTTACTGGTGAAGAAACAAAAGTGACAACTTGATTGAAATGGTCAGCAAATATTGTTTGCCTAACACCTCAGCAACGACCTGTATCAATATTTCCAAATCAATATTATCAATAAGAATTGTGCAATACTGTATTAATCCAAAACAAGTTCCAGATTCTAGCATAGACAACAATAAATATTATCTACCATTTGAATTTGTAAACAGAACATTTGATTGAATTTCTTTTTTTTTTTCAAAAAATAAAAATAGATTAGAAAGATGGAGTCCATCATTTTACTTCTTTAACATTAATTTACCTCAATAATCCATCACACCAATTACACCACTCAGTATCTACTAGTAAACACAAGAACTAATATCCTGTGTAAAGCAATACTAAATATATGCCATAAATACTAGACGGAAATAAAATCAAGAAAACACAATCTCTAATCAAACATATTAAAATTTATCCTTTTAACAAATGAAAATAAATTTAAACAAAATATAAAAAGTTCTTATACTCCACTATACCAACAACAATCTAAATTTAAGAAAATATAAAGTATCAACCTTTATATAAAAAGAAGGTTTAATTATTTAAACATGTTCCAAGTTGGAAAATAAATCCCTAAAACTTTCATAAATTATAAAAGGGTTAAAAATATAAATATAGATATGTTCATGTTTAGTATTTAAAAAATCACTCATCTAATTTTATTCCCTCAGTTTTTAAAATATGTAATTTGTAGTCTCAACTTTTCAGAAAAATCATCTATTTTTAATCTCTAACTTATAAAAATAGGAACTACACGACACATTTCCATAAATAAAAGATTAAAATATGACTTTATAGTCCAACTCTTGGACAATCCTTCCAAAAAAAAAAAACTCTTGGCCAACTCTTAAGAATTCACAAAATTTAATAAATGACTTTTCAGTACTATTCATTCAATTAAACCGATTATAGTTTATTTAAATGTCAAATAAAATTAAACCCCATGATGCAAAGTACCACAGTTAAAATTAGAAATAAAAATATAATGACCACATTAAACATTAACAGTATGTGTAAAAAAAAAAAAAATTAATACTATACTTTCTCAAAATAATTGAAGCCTTCTTTCACCTTCTGGACGTGCCATTATCACTTCATCGATTATCACGTCATCCTTTAACTGGATCGCAGGAATGTTTGCAATCTTAGACCAGTGTTTCCCTTTCCGACTTTGATACCTTGCTTCTAATAAAGGACAGTCATATATCTGCAGTAATTCAAGAGAGGATGGAAGCTGATCTTCGGGCAAAGACTCAAGGCTTTTACATCTGCAGATGGTAAGCTGTGTGAGGGAAGTGAGATGTTGAAGCCCTTTTCCTTCCAACAACTTTAAATCATCAAAATCCCATAGGGACAGATATTGCAGCCAAGTGGGCAGTAAGCACTCCTTCAACAGGGTGTTAACAACATCTTCCTCCCCAAAACCAGTAATGGAAAGACGAAATAGAGAAGTGAGGCGTTGGAATAGGAAACCTAACTCGTGTTTAGACATTGATGATAGCATTCCAACTTCAACATCAAGTGTTTGTAAACTGGAAGGCAAATACCTCGGGGGCAATGATGTTAGCTCTGGAAGCACAGAAAGCCATAACCATTGAAGGGCAGGGAGATCAATCTGTTCTGGAAGTGACCTAAGTTTCTTACAATTCCCAACCTGAAGATGAGTTAATTTGAGAGCATTCGTTCCACCTTGAGTAGTGATTGCTTCCATGTTTGGACATTCGAAGATTTCAAGACTATGTAGGGAAGAGAAACCGTCTAATTGTAAGGACGCCAGGGAACTGCAGCTTTTGTAAATTGTCAGATATTCAAGTGATGTGTATTTGTGCCATGATTCGGGAGACAGAAATTCTAAGTTCTCACAGTTGGAAATGTGAAGTGATTGCAATGACGTGGGCAAGCCATCAGCTGAGAAGGAAATCAAAATGGGGATATCCCTAAGAGTCAAACTTTGGAGACAATTGGCAGCTAGTATCATTCTTGGCAAAGATGACAAGCTGTCACATTTTTCAATCCCTAGATTCCTATAAGAAAAGTTGTCAAGCAAGGACAACAAGCCTTCTCCTGCTTCTCCAATCTTTATTTCTTCAATTGATGTGTTCCAATGTAGATCATGTGATTTTGCCTCAAGCTGGTTGCACTCTGATATACTAACCCCTGTCAATGAAGGTAGATGGTTGGGCAAGTTTCCTCTCAACTTGGGGCATTTTGATAAACTCAAACGCTTAAGGCAAGGAAAAGGAAATTGGCTGCCTTCGCCTTCAAATGGTAGCCACTCTTCCCACTCTGACATCCCTTGAAACTGGATACTCTCCAACAATGGAAATGGTTGAAATGAAAGGGAACCTCCATTGTTGCAGTAGAATTCTTCACCAACTGTCTTCACCATTTTCATCCTTTCTATCATAAGCTCCTTGAGAGAAGGTAGTTGTCCAAATGGTGGAAGTGAAAAGCAATAGTTGCAATCAGTGATGCAAAGGGCTATAACATTAGAATATGAAGAGTCACCCAACCATTTAGGAAAGCTTGTGCCACTGTAGTATCTTATGCTGAGTTTCTTTATATTTGTCGATGGTTGCAGGTTCTGAAGTACATCTTTCTCAATTTTTGAATCTTGTGGCTCACTGCCCCACTCCAGTGTAAGCTCCACAATATGCTCTTTCTTCTTAAAGTCAGCTTGAAAAGCATCCTTGGGATCAACTACATTTTGTAGCCTCAAAATGGAAAGCGTACCTTGCAAGTAAGGAAACTTTCTTAATTCTCTGATAGTTACTCCATCTTCTCTGCCTACAATAAAAGAAGTCAACACACGGAGATCTCGTAGCTTGCTTATTTGTGCTGGCATCTCTGACAAATTTGTGCCTCTAATATCAAGGTGTCGTAGATTGACCAAATTTCCTATCTGTTCAGGCAGCTGAGTAAGACATTCACAATTTGACAATTTCAAAGTCTGCAAATTGTAAAGCCTACATGTTGCATCGGGCAACCTTTTGATGGAAGTATAGGTAAGGTCAAGATACCTCAAAAGCACCAAATTGCTTATTGAATCAGGCAACTCGGTGATACTACTATAGTCATGCAAGGACAATGTTCGTAAATATTTTAGTTTTGGCAACCAATCATGTGACACCTTTTTGGTTACATGGCGATAAAGGCCAGGTGCATAATATCCAGAGAGTGGTAAAAAGGTGCGCAAAAACTTTAGGTCATAAAATCTTTCAAATCTTTTAGAGACATCAAATGTTCTTGATTGAAATACTAATTGGCGAACACTTCCTGAGGTTTCATTACCTTCAAAGTAGCAAGAGTGTTTTCCAGCTATTCGTCTAGCCAAATCATAGATGAGATCATGCATTCGAAACTTATCCTCTGCTTGAGTTTTGTGTTTTTCAATTAAAGATCTTGATAACAATTCATTAAAGTAGTCATCACCTGCTAATTCCATTGTTTTCTCTCCATGGATTTGTTGAAGAAAGCCTTCAGCCATCCATAACAGAATCAACTCCTTCCTATCTAACAAATGTTGTTTTGGAAAAATTGAGCAATAAGAAAAGCATCTTTTCAAATGTGCTGGGAGATGAAGATAACTTATGTGTAAAGCTGGTAACACCTCTTCATGTGCCCATAAGTTGCTGTTCAGAATTCTATTCCATTCTTTTGCATCAACATTTGATCGCAAAAGCCCTCCCAATGTTTTAGCAGCTAAAGGTAGGCCATTGCATTTTTTTGCAATTTTCCTACCAATTTCTTCTAGGATTGGATATTCATTGTAACCTTCATTGCCAAATGCATGTTCAGCAAGTATACACCAACAATTGTCATCTGTTAGATGTTTCAGCGCATAAACGGGATATGTATGTGTCATTTGTGCAACTTTCTGTTGTCGAGTTGTCACAATAATCTTACTTCCCTTTTTCCCACTGCTAAAAGGTGCTATTAGGTGATGCCAATCATTATACTTTTCATTCCATAGATCATCGAGCACAAGCAAAAACTTTTTATCTTTGAAGCTGTTCTTCAACTCAGCACGAAGAGCATCAAAATTAGTATTATTACAATTTTTAGAAGTGACAGATTCAACAATTGTCTTTGTCACCCTAAACATATCAAAATCATCAGATACCCATGCCCAAGTTGTCAAATCAAAATGTTTCTGCACTGCGCTATCATTATAAAGGCATTGAGCTAAGGTTGTTTTTCCTAGACCTCCCATGCCCAATATTGTTAGCACTTCTATGTTATTATTCTTCTCATCTTCATCAGAGAGAAGCATGATCAGAAGCTTCTCTTTGTCATCCTCCCTTGCAACAACAACAGATTCAACCAATGAATCTGTAACTGTTTTGTAGGAGACTTTCCTAGAAACACTTTGCAGACCAAGAATATCTTTTTGTTTCATAAAATGTTCTAGCCTTCCAGATATTGCTTCAAGCTTGGAATTCATGCTCCTATAGAATTGATTAAAGGGAGAAGAAAGTGATGACCACACCTGGCTAGTAAAGTTTTTAAGTTCTCCCTCCACCTTGCACCTCAGAGACTCTGTGTTGATTTCGTCCAACAAATCCTCTGCGTCTAAAACAGCATCTTTCAACTCATCAAGCCATGCCTTCACTGCTGAATTAGTGATCTGTTTCTCCTCAGCATCATTGAGCACAGCATTGAGTGCCAACAGCTTTATCTTCAGCTCATCCAACAGAGAAACATTCAGCTTTCTATTGGCAAAGAAATCTCGAAACTCCACAGAAGTTATCCTATCCAACAAGATCTCCACAGAAGCAGAGATAAGTGCCTCTCCCACCATAGCAAAAGCCATCTCTTCTCTTGTTTAGCAAACTGTATGAATACTCTGAAACTTTAGCAAAATGCTGAATGTACTACAGTCTTGTGGTAATGAGAAATTATTGTGTTAGAAATGCTTTCAAGTCAAGTCAATGTTTTCTCTTCACATTCAATAATCAATAGTACTGTAAATCCTTTTGATTTTTTTAAATAACATTTTCACTTATCGACAGTATGGCATCATTGAATATTTACTCAAGGTATGCTTTCAAATAAAATATCTCTTAATAAACATTTCAAATTATTTTGATTATAATACTATAATTTATTATTAATCTCGATCCATCAAGTATATGATCTATGTTATCCTTTTTTATCAATAAAACTTATTTTTCCTTGTCCTAATATGAGAAATAAAAAGAAAATAATTCCTCCTTCCTACTGTTTTTTTTTTTTTTAATTTCTTTTTTCCTTCAATATAAATATGGTTAACGTTAAATTTTGATAGATGCCTCAATAGTCAATAATGCTAATATTTTTGGTTGCTTTTGGTTGAGTGGACTACCTTGGCGAAATATAAAAGTTGAAAGGGACTTTTCGAGAACATTGATTGCAATTTTCAGACACTGTTCTTTCCTTCTAAGTGACCATTCAGCTACCCATTTTGCATTTGACATTGTACGTGTTGGAAAAATCTTATCCCATTCAAAACAAAACAGGATGCGTCCCATTAAAACAGTAATGCGCTCTTTATCTATAACAAAACAATTGTCACGAGACTTTCGGCTTTGGGGTTCTATGAGCAGTAATTTTCTGCCTTTCTGAAATTTTCTATGCATGATAATACTTTTTGTCCTATTATTACTACTACTATAATTTAAATATTTTGTAATATCTATGTTTTATATAAAATATTTAATTCATTAGTGGATCAAATGCACCGGATTTTCAATATTTTGTAAGTATAATTATTAAAAACATAAAATAAGGAAGATAGTTAAAAACTTATATACATTTTATTTTATTAAAATTGTAGTTTTCCTTAATAAATATGTGTGTGTTGATTTAAGAGGATTCTTTAAAAAAAAGTCTCTACTTTATAGTTTAAAAATATATTTTTAGTTAAATTAGAAATTTGTTCATAAAAATAATAAATATAATTTTTATTTACAATCGTTATAAAGAAAGTGAGGGCTCATCGGATTATCTATCCATTATTTTTAACATAAAATAAAATTTATATTTTTTATTTTCAGTTTATGATTACTATTTTACTTTTAAAGTAATTGATAGGTAAATTTTTAAAAAGTATAATTATTACTTACATAACCATTAATCATTGATTCAAATAGTGTTAATAGTGGCAGAGCCATTTCCAAGTCAATAATAGTTATGACATGGGCTAAAATTATTAATACATTTATAATTATTTTTATTGTATATGGTTATTTTATTTAAAAAATTGATAATTGGCATGGGCTAAAATTTATTGGTTCAAATCAGTATCTTTAAAAGCACAATTATTAAGCACATAAATGAA
>PYAF01004217.1:253429-277717 GCA_007407185.1 Glycine tomentella
CTTCACCTTATTGGCTAATTAATTTGCACCATCCAAGTGGCTTGATTCATGAAAATTCCACACCTTTCTTTGGCTGTCTTGTTTTGCACGTGGAGTTAGGCTTGTAGGTCAAGTCTTCAATTGCTTTCTTATGTGAAATGCTTAGCTTAGTCACAAAATCTCTTCCCAAAACCCATTTTATTAAAATACGCATTCTGAACTCGTTAAAATATTTTGCTAAAATACCTAGGGACATTTTGGTCATTTTCAAAATGTCCAAGGACATTTTCGTCATTTTTCATAAATTTTTGTATTGTCTCTAATTAACATTTTACATTAGTAATTGACTGTGGTTCCACAAATTTGGGGGTGTTACATTTGAGCTACAACAAAAGCGTCCAGCTATGATGACATTAAAGAATCGCTTCTAGGAGGCAACCTAGTACATTGTAAACCTTCTTCTTATATGCTTTAGAATTTTATTTAATACTTTGCTTATATAAATATAGAGTAGTTAAAATAACAAATAATTAGAAACTTAAAACACTTTTTCTAAAAAAAAGGTTGTTTAAACTCGCCCAGGCGAGTATATCATGCCTATTTGGCTCGCCTGGGCGAGCAAGACCCTGCAGGTCGTCCATAAAAGGCAAAACATCAAAATTTTGGTGAAAATTCAAATCAATTGTGCATTTTGTTGTTCCCTTTTATCCTGTTTTCATCTAACTCATCCAAGCCACTCCATTTTCATTCAAATCTACACTCCATATCCAGGTAAGTACCTTTGTGCCATTTTGAATTAGTTGCTGTGGCAAATAACATAGATTAGGATAGCTTAATTACAATTAGTATAGTTATGTTCTTGCTTTGAAATTTAAGAACACTAGGTTAAATAAGTACAAATTGTGCAAATGTTTGTGATTGATGTTTCTACAAATTGATGATACTCTGATTACTTCTCCTTCTCATTCTCTAAATGTTGGTGCAAGCACATACAAAGGTTACTCGTTTGCATAGAAAACAAAGTGTGCACACCAAGTGTTCAGTTAAATGCTTCAAAGAAATCAGCCATTATATCCTCTGAAATTCTTGCACAAATTTGCCTCTTGGATGCTTGTTAGATAGTCTCAATTGCATAATATGTTTCACATGTCTCATGCTAGCTTCAAAGATCAAATTACTCCTTTATGCATAAAACTTGAAATTCATTAAGAAAGGCATATTTACATTTGTTGTATCATTTAGGATGTATGAATACTCATGAGCTGAAGTGCACAAAAGTCTAATAGGTACCAATTAACAACTATTTATTGATTGTTAATGTGCAAAGGCTTGATCATACTTGCAAAGGCTGATTTTGAATTTTCAAAGGTGCCATATATGAAATGCTTGCTAACATTATGTGCAAAGCCTTGCTATTCTTGCTGAT
Source organism: Glycine tomentella (assembly GCA_007407185.1). Taxonomy (NCBI): domain Eukaryota; kingdom Viridiplantae; phylum Streptophyta; class Magnoliopsida; order Fabales; family Fabaceae; genus Glycine; species Glycine tomentella. Next base: position 254,835 of record PYAF01004217.1, read on the forward strand.
TGGTATCATTTCCATTGCTGTTCTATTTTGAATAATCCCTTGCAGATGGCACCTAAAAAACTTTCATCAAAAAGAGCTAGACACGTGGGAGAGGGATCAAGCTCAAACCCCCCAGAAGATATGGAATTTGATGCTCAAAGATTCAGAACCAAGCAACACCAGCAAAGATTTGAAACCATAAAAAATTGGTTGTTCCTGAAGGAGAGAAAAGTTCAATTGATGGATGAAGAATACTTTGATTTCACAGCTGAATTAAATAGACAGAGATGAGGGCAGCTGGCCAACCCTATGCATAAGTTTGATCCCGAGGTTGTCTTGGAATTTTATGCAAATGCATAGCCCCTAGAAGAAGGAACCCGAGACAAGCGATCTTTTGTGCGAGGGCAATGGATCCCATATGACACAAATGCCATTAACCAATTCCTAGGGAATCCCTTAATATTGGAAGAAGGGCAACTATGTGAGTATTAGACTAGGAGGAACATCCATTTAGGGTTTGATGAACAGGAGTTAATTGATCTACTTTGTATTCCAGGTACTGATTTTGTAAAAAGTATAACAGGTAGTAGGGTAAGGTTAATGCGTACTAATATGACTACCCTAACCCAAATTTGGATGACATTCCTCTTGAGCAACATTCTTCCTAGTGACCATAATAGTGATTTACCCATGCCCAAATGTCAGCTAGTTTTTAGTTGTATCTCTCAGATCACTGTTAATGTAGCCCAGCTCATTTCAGACTCTATCCATTAGTTTGTTACCTTAGAGCCTCCCAAACATCCAACAAACCTAGAAAAAGTAAATAAAGCACTAGGATTTCCTGCACTTATTACAGGACTATGTAGGTCTTACGGAATCCCAGTGCAGCCCTCAAAGACCATTAGACCTCCTATTAACCAAACTTTTATTGAAAAATATTGTTTAGCTAGACAGGTACAGGAGGAGCAGCCACCATAGCCAGCATCCATGGAGTCCATTTCCGCTCATCTACAGCGCATGGAACTCCAGATGCACACCTATATGCAGCATATGGCCGATCAACAGCACATGGAACTCCAGATGCACACCTATATGCAACATATGGCGGATCAACAGGCTGCTAATCATAGAGGGCAGGTGCAGCTGAATCAGAGCTTCTATGACTACACCTAGCACCATCACAGACAGGATCCCACTTCATTCCACTGGCCCACTCCAGAGCAGTTCAGAGCTTATGTAGCATGGCATGGGGGACATGCCAATATTTCAGGAGGAGGCAGAGGGTCAGAGAGCTGAGCAGGATCTGGAAGCTGACCCTGCACATGATCAGGAAGCTGCTGAGGAAAGCAGCTGAGGAAGATGATTTGAAGCAGAATCTGACATCTTATTACATGGATTTGCATCATCTGAGACACTGTGACACTGTTTTAATTTTTTCTTTACTACTTTCTTGAATACTTTATGTTATTTATTTCTGCCTTTATCACTTTCTGAATACTTTAGTTACTATATTACTGTTATTGTTACTAACTATTTCATCTTTGTTTAGTTATATGCATTGATAATCTTTTGGTATTATATATTGATAAATCTTTTTGGTATTATATACTATTAACATGTCTTTATGAAAATTATACCAAAATTTTTGCTTTTTGTTTAAAGTAATTATATAATATACAAAAATCTTTTTGGGACTTAAAAGAAATAATTTTCTTGAACAATTACATGTTTTGAAAAGAATCAACAAATATTATTTTGAAACTTGATTTTAATATTGGATCAGAACAACAAAAAGATTTTTTTGAAAAATCTTGAGAATGAAAAACAAATGAAATGATTTTCCCAAAGACCAAATGAAGGCAAGACTCTTTACATGAAATTAATAAAGAATATCTTTCGAAACATTGATTTGATTTAAACATGAAAACAGACCTTAAGCCCAGTGAGTGTGTGCAACCACATAGATTATATTGAGAGTCCTCACTGATATGATTTATAGTAATTTTGCATTAATTTCTAATTGTCAAAATATATGATGCAATTATATGATTTAGGCCTTCTTTCTTTTTAAATATCTTTTAAAGCCACTGGCCAAAAGGCTATCCCAACATGAATATAATGATTTACCATTTGCAACCCTTTTTGAGCCAAACAGTTGATATTTTGTTGAAACCCTAACCTAGGATAGGAATTCCCTACCTTACCTAAGGATGTGAGAGCAAAAAGGGAAATGATCTGTTGATGGGAAACTTCCTTTGGGTAATTCATGCTATGAAAAAGACTTTTAAATGTGGCTATATGCTATTCATGTAAAAGAAAAGAAAGAAAAGAAGTCAAAGAAAAAAAAAGAAAAGGAAAAGAAAACAAATTCCTTATGTTTTAAAGTATTGTACAAAGTTGGGTGAATAAAAAGATTGATAGATATCTTGGAAGAAAAAAAGGAAGACATAGGAAGTAATGATTTCACTGTTTTATCTGTATATGCTCTCCTATTCCAAAGGTTCTTTGAAAATCCAGAAAAACCAAGATTTCTTTTCTAACCAAAAGCCCAACCATAAAAGCCCTAATGATCTTTGTTGATTATGCACTTTGATTTGATAGGAAATGAATTGCAAAATCAATCTATAAAGTATCAATGTAGGAGTTGAGATAAAACACTTACCTGTGAGAGAATTAAACACTTGAGAGGTATTCCTCTGTGCGAATCAGTCATATGTTTCCTCTGATATTTTTAGAAAGGAAATGTAAATTGATCTTAATCTCATTTTGGATATGTGAATTTCATCTTTTGGTTTCAATTCTTGAGGTTAACTATTTAAAAATATGTTCTGATCATTTTTGGAAAGTTGATTCTTTATACAACATGTTTCCAATTAACAAAAATAGTTTTACTATTGCTTGAGGGCAAGTAAGATTCTAGGTTGGAGGGAGTTGATAAGTGCCATATCTTAGTAAAATTAGGGTTACATTTAAGGCACTTATCTTGTGTTTTTACTAAGAATATCTATCAAAATTTGCCCTAATCTAGTTAGTTTGTATTTAGCACTTAGCATTAATGTTGTGTTTATAATTCTTGAAGATTCATCCAATCTTCTTTTGTATTTTGTTAGATTTCGTGAATTCCGAAGCTCCCGTACACTTAGAGCAAGCAAAAATGGATCATAAAGCAAACCTAGGAGGTGCAACAAGCAAAACAAGCCCAATATCCATCAAGGCCCAAAAACATGTTCCAGAACCATCCTTTAACTCGCCCAGGCGAGTGAAACAAGTGCAATCTGGTCGCCTGGGCGAGTAGAGTTATCAAGTGGGCCTTAAAGTGGCCAATTGGACGTCCAAGTTGGGCCTTTAACTCGCCCAAGCGAGTGGAAAATGAAGAAATTGGTCGCCTGGGCGACCAAACTCGACCAGGCCAGCCCCTATAAATACCCAAGCACCCCCCAAGGCATTGGCACTTTTCTCCATCCATTTTTCTCTTCTCCCTTGCTCCTAAGGTTGCTTCCAAGCCTTAGGTTCTCTAAATCTTGTATTAGATAGCTTAGGATAGTGCGAGAAGGTGAGAATTCGTGAGGAAGTTCTGCCGAATAGGAATGGTGATGATTCCTTTCATCTATTCTTCTAAGGAGGTTCTCTCCATGCTTGGTTAGCTTCTCTCAAAGGATTAAATGTAATCTACTTACCCTTAAGTATCTCTTTTAATATTTATTTATGCATAAGTCTTTTCTATTTATTATTTGTAAATTTATTCCATACTTCATGCTTGATTCTACTTGATCAATAGTTTCATGAAATAAGGTTCTAAGTTTAACTGGAAAGTACTCTTAAAACTTGAACTGAATAATTTACTCTTCACGTTACGTTGCTAGGAATAGAGCATAACGTTTAGATTGCAAATAGCACGCGAATATGATCGTAATGTGGGGGTATTTATTTCATATGCGAGGGATCGATATTTGATAAATATTCTTAGGATTCTCAAATACGAGGGATCGATTTAGGGTAATTTTATGTGTGCATCAATAATGAAAGAAAATAACTTATGCATGGTAATATTAATTGAATACTAAGGGTATGAACGATGAAATCCAATCCTACATTCTCGAATTAATCAAACTCGTTTTATTTTCCGTAATCATTCGTAATCTTCCATACTAAATTTATTATTTTCGTTTCTTCTAAATTTTCATAATTTCTGCTAATCCACAACTACATGAAACTCCGTTCACACTCTTTATACATAACTATTAAACTGTTAAGCTTTATTTGAATTAACTGAGTAAATCAAGTCCCTGTGGAGACGAACTTATATAAATTTTGTAACTTATAACGATAATTGGTACGCTTGCCAATAGTCTAAAAATGCTTTTAAGTCAAGTCAATGTTTTGCGTTCGCATTCAATAATAAACGCGTATACCTTTTGATTTTTTTCTTAGTAAAGGATGACTGACAAACAAAAATATGACATAAATGCATTGGCAATGAAGTTTCGGAACAGTGGCCCATTTGACACAAAAAAAAAATTACCCAATATGCGACGCGCTCAGAAGTAATTCCCAAAGTGCCACGTGGCAGAATTCGCCACGCAGACCAGCGAACTATGCACCGTGACATTGCGTTCGCATGTTGGCCGGGCTGCTCTTGACATATTTCACTTGGGGGCCTGCGAAATACGATCTGTCAGTGCCTTTAATGCCACGTGTCACGCCCTCATATTTCGCTATCATCCCCTGCGAATTACGTGGCATATGCCACGTGTCAACTCCCCATTAAATAATCAATATATTTAAAATTGTGTATAAATTTCGAACGACCATAACTTTTGACTGGAACGTCTGATTGAGACAAAATCAGTGGTCAAACGCTGGAAATTGAGAGGAGAAGCCCTTGGAAGGTCAAAATTTTTTCCAAAAAAAGCCTCTAAGTGCCTCAAAATTAGGATTTAAGGTTCAATCATCCAAAAAATTTAGTTTTGTCTACTTTTTTAATTATTTAATTAGTTAATTTAATGTTTTTTTTTTCAATTACTTCTCTGAATTTCGAGCATTTTGACACATTGTACACCTCCATCGGACATTTCTATCAAAAGTTATGATGTAAAATTGATAGTGTATATAAACTTCAAACAGTGATATTTTTTGTTAGGAATGTCCGATGGAGGCGTATGATATGTCAAAACGCTCGAAGTTCAGAGAAGTAATTGAAAAAAATAAAAAATAACATTAAATTAACTAATTAAATAATTAAAAAAGTAGACAAAACTGAATTTTTTGGATGATTGAATCTTAAATCCTAATTTTGAGGCACTTAGAGGCTTTTTTTGGGAAAAACATTTGAGTGGGATTTGCTAAGGGCTTCTCCTCTCAATTTCGAGCGTTTGGCCACCGATTTCGCCTCAATTGGACGTTCCTGTCAAAAGTTATGGCCGTTCGAAGTTTATACACAATTTTAAATATATTGATTATTTAATGGGGAGCTGACACGTGGCATATACCACGTAATTCGCAGGGGATGATAGCGAAATATGAAGGTGTGACACGTGGCATTAAAGGCGTTGACAGGTCGTATTTCGCTTCTATTACCAGCGAATTAGGTGGCCAATATGGAAGCGCCAACTCAGCTGCCCTATTTCGCTCCTATTACCAGCGAATTAGGGGATGTGACAGTTTGGGAATTAATATGGAGGGCGTGGCATTCAAGGAAAAAATTTTGCCAAAGGTGGCACATTGACCACTGCTCCTCTAACGTGGGTAACACAAATTATTTTTGCACTGTGGCTAAGTGGGATTTTTACTTTTTTCCTTTTTCTTTTTTTCTTTTTTTCATTCGTTCCCAATTTATCCTAGGTGTTAATATAGCATTGTAATCCCTTCCTACACTCTATACCCAAAAGAGATAAGTGTCTCTCCAACCATAGCAAAAACCATCTCTTCTCTTGTTCAGCTAAATGTTGAATGTGATTCAGACTTGTGGTATTGATAAATTATTGTGTTAGAATGCTTTTAAGTCAATGTTTTGCGTTCACATTCAATAATAAACGCGTAAACCTTTTGATTTTTTTTCTTAGTAAAGGATGACTGATCGACAACAGTATGACATCAATGCATTGGCAGTGAAGTTCCTGTGTATTTATTTGTTATTTACTCAAAAACATACCTTCAATAAAATATCTCCAAAGAACATTTTCATCATCGATATTTCTTTAAAATAACATAGCACTACAATTTATTCTTAATCTGGATAAATCAAGTATGCGATTTATGCCACTTGCGACCTAATATTCGTTATATCTTTTCTATTTCTTGTTCCATATAATGCTGATATTCGTCAAAGTTTTGCAGATGCTTCAATAATGTTAATATTTTTGTTTGCTTTTGGTTGAGTGGTCCTACCTTGGCAAAATACAAAAGTTGAAAGGGACTTTTAAGCAACATTGATTGCAAACACTGTATTCTTTCCTTCAAATTGGCCATCCAACCATTCATTTTGTAAACAGAAAAGGACGCGTCCGGCTAAAATTGTAATGCTCTTTATTGAATTACTTTATAAGTAACTATTTTTTTTTACCCGTGCGTATAAGTATGGGGGTCGCTGTGCTGCACTCCCATACATTTTTATAAATTAATTTTAATTTTTATGTCTATCATAACACAGATATTTTTATTTATAATATTATTCAAAAACGATTTTAAGAATGTTAATTTTGAAAAAAACTATTTTATAGAATCAAACAATAATTTAACAATATATATAAATTTAATTGTTATTAAGCTGATTATTGTAATGAATGAATTAAATAAAAAAACCAAAAATTTTGAATATTGATTAAATTCAAACATAGGCTTCATGGACATTATTATGTTAAGTACAAGACTAATACACTGACAGTGAAACTATGACTTTTAAGTGGCTTGCCATCAAGGGCCCAATTGCATGATTGTAGATAAATATTATTTATAGACCTTTCATGTGATTAAAATTATGAAAAACTATAAACATTTTTCTACAAATAACATAAAAAAAATATTAAATTGTGTTTTAGATCAATATTCTCCTAGTGACTTGCTTCTAACATAATTTAAAATCATTAAAATTATATAATGTCTCATAATTGAACATTACGAAATCATATTTTTTTTTGTATTATTATTGTGGTCTATAAGAAATATTTTTAAATTAATTTAAATTAAAAGTTAATGTTCATTTAAATTTTTTAAAAATTATAATTTTTAAAAATATGTTTAGCTTTAAATTGTTTTAACATGATGGGTTCGAATTTGTGCACAGCATTTCCCTCAATTAGCTTGTCAATTTGCTTCTTTGCTTAACGTTGATTGATATATATGACCATCCCTAGTAAAGATGGTTGATCCGGGATTTTCACATATACGGGGTTGTCTCTTAATTGCAAATGTGATTGTTCATATCCGAGCATTGACAATTTTGGTATCCCTGGATTTGTATAGTCCTGGGTCCTCCTCGATTTGGACAGTCACAAGGGGTCCATATATCACATATCAGGGATGGGGAACGTGAAGTTGCTTTGTACTATTTCCGTGCAACATTTCACAACCCAGCTATGGTGACCAGTTTCCTTTAGTTGACTTATGGTCAAACCCTCAAATAGATTTGCGGAAGCGAAACAAAAAATGGCAAGAGCAGAGAGATAGAGAAAAACACAGTCAATGTGTTTAACGTGAGAAAACCTTCTTCGATGCGAATAAGTAAAAACTGACGGGACACTAATCCAAAATCAAATATCCACTATAAAATAATGGGTTACAAAGAATCAAATATGTAACGACCCGCCTCGTCGCTACGATATCACCCTCGCAAGGTTATCCAACTGGTCAATGTATCCCACGTGGACATACACAACATACAATCATGGACACCATCAATGCACTGACTATGGATAGGTAGGGACCAGAATTTTAAACAATCCCTTTCACTCTTGGGATATCACGCTCGCAAGGTTATCCAACTAGTCAATGTGCCCTACGTGGACATACACAACATACAATCATGGGCACCATCAATGCACTGACTATGGATAGCTAGGGACCAGAATTTTAAACAATCCCTTTCACTCTTGGGATGCTTAAAATTCGTAAACCCTCCCTCGCAAGGTTATCCAGTCATGCATCCCCATGGGTATTCATGTGTATCCACATCACACAATGACATTGTTCATATCAACATCATCTCTCATCAATGTCATTATCAATAATCACATCACATCATCTCAATATCATCAACATCATTTTATTTCAATATCATCATCATAAACATCAATATTTAACATCATCAATCACATCAACATTATCTCATTTCAACATCATCAATCCAATTACATTATCCCATTTCAACATCATCATCATAATCATCCATATCATCTCATTCATTCACAATCCATATTACCACGAGACTGATATTTTAGGAAAATTCCAAATTAAAGAGGAGGATTCCAATATATAAAACACACTTTTATGCCCATTTAAAATTTAATAAATAATTAAATAGGAAAACATGTTATAAAATTTTGGGCAGAGTCTAATACTTTTCCCAAAAATTCAATCATTCACAGTTTTATCCATCAATAACAAATTCATTGCATCCCATTAGTTAAAAATATAATTTTTCTTAAAAAAGAGCACACACACACACAGGAATAAACACACATCAATCATAAATACATCGCATCCCCATTAGTTTAAAACGTAGTTTTTCTTGAAAGCCAGCACACAGTAGGGACAGGCAGATATTCTCATAGTTGGACTCCCTGGCCCCCAACTATAGTGTCAAAACTATAATGAAGAAATAAACTCCCCTTACCTATCTCTATCCCGCTGATAGCCCCCCTTGTAGAATTCTTTTGAGCTCTCTTAAGTTCACGTGCCTTGGTCCAAATGCAGAGCACTATATACCAAATTGAAAATAATTTAGTATAGATTTCTAACCATACATGATTCGGTTCTTCCTATAATTTGTGCTAATATGTAAGTTATTAAATTCACATATTTTAGTATGTTAAACTAGAATTCCTAAGCTTTCTAACAAGGTATCATATGCCTTATTTGAATTTCTAAAACTCTAGATATAGCATTTTTAAAACTAGACTCCAAAGCTGCCAGTGAGTTCCAATTTCCACACTGACATCTCTTAGTGTTCTCATGACTGCGAGCAGTACACAATCAATATTTATCTAAAATTTTTATATTTTATAGTTGACATCCAGATCCTTAATTCCATATATCATACACCTAATTTGAGTAAGAAATGAGAGAGAAATAAAATTTTCAAAACAGATGACAGAAGCTGTTTGGGTGTGGACAGTTTCGGACAGCTTGAGCTAAAAAAATTTCTGGGCACGGTTCAATTCTTAGTTTGGTCCCATATTTTTGGACAACATAAAGGACATCCTAAGCTTTAAAATGAGTGGTCAAAAACCTCATTTGGTTAAGTACAGAGGGAGATATGAATTTCTAAAAGCAGTCCAAAATTTCAGCTTAAAACCCTACGAATTTTAATAGCAATACTTACCAAAGTATTTATTTGGCTGAAATGATTCAAGAGCTTGAAGAGTAAAATTGCCATCTTCTAATAGAAGATTTTGGATGAAGAAATGATATGTAAACTTGGTGAAAGCTACGGTTTGAGTAAGAAGAAGAGAAGAAAAAAAATGAAGCAAAAGTGAAGAGAGAAAAGGGAGCAAGTGGCCGTGGATTTTGAATGAAGCCTTGCTTGGCAGATTTTTCATCTCAAAGGGAGTATTTATAGAAGGAATCTAGTTAAAAATGTAACCTAGTCATCATGCTATGAAGATATTTTTATTTCATGCATTTAATGCATTCAAAAGCAAAGATTCCTTTCCTTGTTGACCAAAGTGCACGTAGAATGCTTCCTTGCAAGACTTGATTTTGCTTATTCACTTCATTTATGGCTGATCATTACGTGTAAGGCTTGCTTAAGAGGCTGAATCCATTTTGTTTTATGCATAGCTTAACATTCAACACTTCTAAGAAGGCATACACGTACATACACACATGCTACTTTTTTTTTTTTCTTTTCTCCAAGACTATATCTACACCTTTCATTTGTTTGCCACTTGTCTCCTTGTCTTCTTTTAATCAAAAGGCTGATATTCCTTCATTAAATGACTAAGTGCGCGTAGAAGGCTTGCCTTAAGGAGCTTGTTCTCTTTTATTCTCAGTTAAGGTGATAGCTATTAATGTATCATTCATCTAAAATCTTAAGCCTTTACCCCAAATCCTACACAGCTAGAATTAGATCCATTTGCTTCTATCTTATCCTTCTTGTTCAACCCTCACAGGTGTTTCTCATGTGATAATTTTCTTCATCATATCATCACATGGTCCAAAACTATAGCTCATGATAACTTTAGATATTCATGCAGGATTTTCTTTCATTTTTACTGTAAGGTTTATTTGCTTGCACTTATTATATTCATTATTAAAATTTAGAGACTTATCTTCTGGCGTACCTAATCATAAATTTTTGACCAGTACGTACTTCTAGTTTTCTTGTGATGTTTGTCTGTTTCTAAGGATATTTTTGGTAATTTGTCATTCTAGGGACATTTCTGTAATTTCTTCAAGTTTTCACAAAATATCTAAGGATATTTTGGTAAATTGTCACTCAAACAAGGAAGGATAGGCTTATCACACCTGATTCTCTAGTTCCCATGTTGCATTCTCTCCTGATGTACTTTTCCATATCACATTGATTATCAAAATCAAGTCCAACAATCTCTAATATTTTAGCACTTCACTCATCAACATATTTCAACACTCAATCTATTAGAATACATCATAAAGTAACCACTAATGATATGAATATCCAACCTAGTATGCCAACCATAAATTTGCACCATTAATCATAAAGGTTAATCCAACTAAACTCTTAAATCAAGATTGAAGCTTAGCCTACTCTGAGTAGTTCTCATCTTTCTCTTAGATCAATTTGACCTTCTCAGTAGTTCGTTGTACCACTTCAGGTCCTAAAGTGAGGTTTTCTCTGGATTCTAGCTAACATAAGGTGTCCTACACCTTCTATCATACAGAGCTTCGTAGGGAGCCATACCAATGGTAGAATGAAGATTATTGTTATAGGTGAATTCAATCAATTACAAAAAACTCTCCCAACTACCCATATATCCTCAAAAGGTCCTCTAGAGATTGAATGGTTTGTTCAGTTTGACCATCGGTTTGAGGGTGATAAGCTGAACTTAGTCTAAGCTTGGTTCCCAACGCTTTGTTTAGACTCTCCCAAAATCTAGAGATGAATCTAAGATCTCTGTCAGATACTATGCTAGACGGCACACCATGTAATCTGACGATCTCACTAATATACAGGGAGGTCAACTTCTCTAAGGAAAACTTGATATTGATGGGGATAAAGTGAACAAATTTGGTCAATCGGTCAACAATAATCCAGATAGAATCTAAACCTCTCAGAGTTCTAGGTAGTCCTACAACAAAGTCCATGGAAATACTGTCCCACTTCTACTGGGGTATTTCTAAGGGTTGCAACTTACCTGAGGATCTCTGTTGTTCTATCTTAGCCTTCTGACAGACTAAACATGCATATACAAACTTACTAACCTCTTTCTTCATGTTTGCCCTCCAAAAGATTATTTTGAGATCTTGATACATCTTGGTGGCACCAGGGTGAATGCTCAAATTACTCCTATGTCCTTCCTCTAAAATCATCTTCCTAAGCTCAGGTACATTGAGGACACAGATTCTATCTCGAAGTCTTAGAACTCCATCTGATCCCATATGGAAACTACTATCTCTTCCTGATGCTATGGCTTCTAACTGAGTCTTCAGAAAATGATCAGACTTCCTGCCCTCTCTGATCTCTCCTAGCAACTTACTAGAAATTCTCAAAGCTCCTAATTTCACATTGCTAGGGATAACCTTACACACAAGGCTAAAGTCCCTAAACTGTTCTAAGAGATCCAACTCCCTAACAATCAAAGTATATACATGTAGGGATTTCCTACTCAAAGCATCAGCCACTACATTGGCTTTGCCAGGATGATAGCTAAGCTCAAAATCATAATCCTTAAGAAACTCTAACCATCTCCTCTGACGCATGTTCAACTCTTTTTGACTAAATAGATACTTAAGGCTTTATGATCACTAAACACTTCAAACTTAGAGCAAAAAAGGTAGTGCCTCCATATCTTAAGAGCAAACACTATAGCAGCTAATTCCAAATCATTGGTAGGATAATTCCTCTCATGCGTCTTGAGTTGCCTAGAAGCATAGGCCACTACTTGGCCATTCTGCATCAACTCTCCTTAGAGTGTTTCACTCTAATTCTCTCTAGAGATCTCTCAAATGCAAAGCACAAGACTTGCTCAAATGTGGTCTCAAGAATGTCACTTGAGACTCTCAATTTGTCAATCTCAAAACTGCGCTCTCTGTCTATATACCTCCTCGACTCTTAACTAAGGTATTTAAAGAGGTGGATTAGGTTTAGGGTTTTAGAACCCTCAATGGGCCTGGGCTAGCACTTCAAAACAATTAAACTACGCTAATTCTGTAGCACAGGATTAACCTAGGTCGACTCAGAGACACAATCAATATGGATCCAACTTCAATTCACTAGTAAATAATAGGGGGATTTTTATCGAACAGTTTGCATGCGATAAATGAAAAGTGCAGAAAAATGTAGCAAAATAGAAACTAACAGAATTGATAAAAGGTATTCTAAAATTGATTAAAAAGCATCAATCCAATTCACCAAACCAAGCAATATGAATTATCCTAGTTCTCAGATAATGATTCTGTTATGAAAGTTCATTCAATTTCATTAGAAGCAGTTCAATCGAATTAACCCCTAAATTAATTGAAACCACAAATCTAATTGAAATATCATCCAAATAATCTGTGATTAAAATTCAAAATTAGGAAATGAATCCATAACATAATCCGCTTTCAATCCTAAACACATTCATAATCATGAAAATCGAATAGAAGATTGAAAAAGAAAGTGAACATTCACACAGAATTTGAAATACCAAACCAGAACTCAAATTCTCCTTGCTCGGGCTTTGGATCCTTGGATTGATTGATTGTCTAGCATTCCATGATCATCATCAATGAAAGCCCCATGAAATGAGTGCACAAAAATGGAAGAACAGAAATGAAAATGAAGAACAATGAAAAACAGCTGAGAGAAAATAAGAGAAAGAGTTTTAATTCTAAAAACTTCTAAAAGTCACTACAAAATATGTTTTTGCTAAAATGAATTGTGTCCATCCAAATAACTAAAATCACTAAAATATAGTGATAGGAAAGGGTGGGCCATAGTTAAGCCCAACTAATCTAACTAATTACTAATTACACCAATTTCGCAGCCCAAAATTCAAGTGCAGTGATTCTGACTTCCAAGCCTAAAATGACCCTCAAAATGATATAATTGGCCTCATCTTATCTCTGACAAAATTGTAGATCTTTTTGTTATCTTTCCAGGGACTACTCATATGAATCATTTGGAGATCTGTAAAGTTCTCTAGGTCCTATGCAAGGAAGATATGTCAAGTAAACAAAAACTCCAAAAATAAGCAACAATTATCAATTAAGCCCACTTGTTTGCCTAAGACAAAAACTGAATTAGAATGGGAAAATAAAAGTCCTAGAGAAGTCAAATAAGCTAAGAAGAATAGAAAAATATTAAATTAAAATTAATCAATCAGCCAGCATTGGAGGAGGAAGCCCTATCCAACAAATCTCCCGCTCCGACTTCAATGTGTCAACTATTCATTTTTTTAAGGGGTAGCGTTTACCACCAATGAGTATGACTTATTTTATTAATAATTTTTACAATAAATAAGAGTATAAAAGGAAATTAGCAATTAATACAAGCATGACAACTGGGTGGGACGGGGGCGAGTTTATTCTTCTTGCCTCTCGCCCCTGACTCCCCAAGTCGTCCCTGCCCCCGCCTTTGATCCACGCTAGGGTCCAAAAATTAGACTCACCACCACCCCTATTTGGGGATTTGATTTCCCTGCCCCATCCCGTCCTCGATTCTATCTTGTTTTTTTATTCATAAAAAATAGAGAAAACATGATAGTTTTTTTTGTAATTGGACTAAATCTATTATAGCACGTTAAATTGAAATTTCAAGTGCTTAGCAATATATTAAGTAAAAATTGTTTGCTCTCATTTACTTTTTTAGTTTAGCATGAATCTAAGTAAAAATTATACACAATTATATGGAAAACAATAATTTCATACATAAAACAAGCAGTAATCAATTAAAATTCTTAGGTTATAATAGTAATTTAAAATATTTATTATATCATAATAGGAGTGGGGCGGGGTGGGAACTAGTATATCCGACCCTATCCTTGAACTCGACTTTCTCAATCGAAAAAAATCTGACCCTACTCTCAATCAACTCGGTTTTCCCCCGTCAAAGTCGGGATGGGGTAGATCAATGCCCGCGTGGACAGGTACACTTACCATGCCTAAGTTAATGCACTTAAAAGTGATCATATCTTTCTTAAATTTAGGAAAAAATTCATTTGTTTCTTATATATAAGAACATATGCAATATATAACAAAATCAAAATTCAATATATATACTTAAAATTTAAAAGAATTCAGACATGCTGTAACTTGAATTTAGAAAAATGTTATTTCTAGAGTTTTATTAGATTTATGAATTTTAAATTAGACAAATATCATAACCAAGGTAATATCATCTCATTAGAATTTAGAAGCTTCAATTTTTAGTCCAGTTTTTTTAGGGGAGAATTTATTAGTCTAGGTACTACATATCTATCTAGGAGTTTAAATATCTGAGCATGGCAAATTTTTTGATACCGTAATCAATTCCTATGAATGTAAAAGAAGGGTACTCCACATCTCATTCCTAATTTTTGTAGCCTTCTCAAGTACTAAACAATTAAGATCAATGTCACATAAAACTCGTGATTAATGTATAGAGTAAATAGTGGAACATGAAGTCAATTTTATTGAGGCAGAAACATGATGCATATAATTAATACGAAACTAGATTTTGACTCGGGAATTGTGCGAATTTAAAAATAAGAGTTAAGTATATTTTACATTCTTGCTAAATGATCAAATTTGGTTCTGAGTTTCTAAGAAAATTTTTCCTTGTTTTGAATCCTTGGTATATTGAAGTTTTTGTTTTGAGTCTCTATTATCAATTAAATGATAATGTATCATCTTATAAATTGATCTTTTCAACATTATCAATGATTGTAATAGTGTTAGGTTATTACTTAATTGATGACAAATAATCAAAATAAAAAATTTAATATACTAGATACTCAACAAAAAAATTATTATAGACTCAAAACAAATTTGTTCATTTATTAAGGACCATAAATATGTTTAAGTACAAAAATAACTGTAGATTATTTTTTTTTGAAAATATTAAAATTTAATAATTAAAAAATCATTGATGTTTGTAAAGTATTTTTTGAAGTTATAATATAATATTTTTTTAAAATTAATATTTGTCAACAATTAAATTTAGAAATTAAAATATTCTTAACCTTTACATAGAATACATACGTACACTTATAAAAATTATATCTATGATGGGTGTAGTCCCTTACACCAGTAGTTTCTGAGATTAAAGCTTTGGCCAGGGTCTCTATGTTGATATGAGTTGTTCTGGATATTGTAATATTTTGAATATCCACTTACCTACCACATTAATTCTATGATAAACTTAATTTATGTATTATAAAATAAATTAAAAAATTATAAACAAAAATATAATAATAAAAGATATTGAATCATTTTTCAAATATTTTACTTTTTTTTTATCGTCAATTAGATTTTTAAATAATGAAAAAGTTAAATATTTCATGTTATGATCATTAATTATACTCACCCATGTATTGCATTTAGCTGCACAAACAAACAAGCGAAGAATGAAAACATAAATAGCTATCCAAGGTATGCATCACTTTACAAAAAAAAAAAAAAAAACATTTTTATACCATTAACTCTAGAGTTTAAGGATGTATTAGACTTTTCTACACAATTACACATGCTCTACAATGACTTCGAACCTCTAGTTATGCAGTGATGAACACCTTAGGGTTGTCTATATAGCATTTTAAATTAAGACTACAGAGCATCAGAAGTGAGATTCTTTGCAGCAGCTTCAGCTTCTGTTCACGCTTCGTGCATCCATTTGTTGGTACAGCTTAATGTAAAATTATAAGCATATCTTTCGCAATAATGGTCATTGAGCCTCTTGTTTTTGCCTTCAATAATATGATCACAAGTTTGTCCACGCTTCATCCACTTGTTTGTACAGCTTAATAAATGTACACATCAGAAATTCAAGTCTTTTGCCCAAAGTCCTCTCTGTTATACCCATTAAAAATTCAACAAAGAAAGATAAGTAATTGGGACAAATTGAAAAATAAAGAATGAAAGCAGTAAAAAAAACAGTGAACCTGTATGATTTGCTGCATCCATGTTTGTTGAACAAAAAACTAACTGTTTACACATTTGTTGCATCAATGTTTGTTGAACCTGTATCATTAGCTACATCCGTTTTCACTGCATCCATGTTTTCCACAATATCATTTTCATCATTCTGGTGTTTTAACCAATCCAAGCTTGGTTAAATGCTTTTGTTGAATAAAACTGTTTGTGGAATTTGTATTATCAACCACCTCATTTGTCACATCAATGTTAAAATAATCAATGAACCTTGACACAAGAACTGGGTAAGGGAAAGGGTAGTTTACAAGTCTCTTGGACTTTAGCATGATTTCTTGAAAAATAATGACCCAATTCATGGGTATTGTGTGCTTCAGACCATACACAAGCTGTAGGTCTTCATCAGTGGCTTGGGCATGGTTGGTTCCCCCTAGGGGTGAGGACATAGGTGATAATATAATGAAGTAACCTATCCTCAGGGGTCATAGGACCAGTCCCTAACCTATTTCTGATTGGCATATCTGGGTTGGTAAGCATACCTCTATAGGTGTCTATTTTGCTGTAGCCCTCTGGGTTTTCTTCAAACTTCCTCTCCCCCTCACAAATTACCCCAGCAACTACTTCCCAGATTTCTGGAGTTATAATCATTTCAACCCCTTTGACCACAGATTTTATCTCCCCACTCATAGACCCTTTGATACAAGTGTAAAAGACCTTTACCAAATCAGGGTAGTAGGTCCCTTCATTTCTACAAATTGCCTAAGACCCTGGTTTTCTAGATAGGCAGGAAACAGAAAACCTTCCTTAGTGAACCAATCTAGACTAAGGTACTTTAGGGAACTTATGGGCTTGGTGGCAAAGAACTGAAGATAGTTTACCCTATCAGCCTCTTTGTTGAACCAAATGTTCAACCTATTAGGGGGTGTTTGAGGCTGAGGATTGGATGAGGACTCTCCAACTTTCCTTTTACCAGTTCTACTGTGTTTAGGGGTAGACATTTTAGGAATACTACAAAGGTTTGCAGAGAACAAAGACTTAAAGAGAATGATTAAGAGAGAATAGAGAAATTGGTGCAAGGGCAAATAGTGCTAGAATGCATGTATTTATAGAAGAAATTAAGCACCAACGTTCAATTTATTCAAAAATATAGTTGTTATAGGCAGTTAATACAAATCAATGATGATTTGATACGAGATTGATTGGATTGGGCAGTTACAAACTCAGAAGAAACTGTCAGAATTCAAACAACGGCGTGAATAATCGATTAAAAATGAAGTGTAATCGATTATTTTATACACAGCAAAAACAAAAATACACACAGGTAATCGATTATCCAGTCAGGTAATCGGTTATTTTCTTATTAATCAGATGCAGGAGAAGATATGTAATCTATTATCTTTCAATGTAATCGATTATTTTATGGATAAGAGAATTTTTGCAGGAATCAAAGCTTGATGTCATCGATTATCCCGTAAGGTAATCAATTACTCCAGAAAGACAATTATTTCAAACAATGAAGGTAATCGATTACAAGACTTCAGTAATCGATTATTCCAGTGAGACATGCAAACATTTAGAAAAATTTAATCAATGTAATCGATTATCCCGATGTGTAATCGATTATTCCAGAAACATTTGAAATCTAACAATGTGAAGAATAATCGATTACCATATATGTGTAATCAATTACATATGGACAATTTTCATGCTAAATGTGATTTTTAATGCTTTTAATCGATTAACACGTGTTGTAATCGATTATTCCAGCACGTTTATCAGATTCAGAGCACTTAGCTGCTTTTAATGCAAATTTTTAATCAATCATACACACTTGTGATATTTGGCTTTTATTCAACACACAAAACACATATAGAACAAGTTAGATAATGTTACTTTCATCTAAAATACCTAGCATGTTTCTTAGTGTATAAAATCTATCCTTTGATAATGGTTTTGTGAAAATATCAGCAAGTTGGTTATTGGTGTCAATGAATTCTACCTTTATGTTACCTTTTTGAACCTGATCCCTGAGGAAATGATGTCTGATCTCAATATGCTTTGTCCTTGAATGCATTATTGGATTCTTTGATATGTTTATAGCACTTGTATTGTCACATAGCAGAGGAATTTCATTCAGTTATACTCCATAGTCTTGCATTTGTTGTTTAAGCCACAAGCTTTGTGCACAACAAATTCCAGCTGAGATGTATTCAGCTTCAGCAGCAGATAATGCAACACATGATTATTTCTTGTTTCTTGCAATGCCATGAGATTAATGAACTTCCTAGAAGATGACAAGTGCCACTTATGCTTTTTCTATCTAATTTGTAACCTGCAAAATCAGAATCAGAATATCCAACAATATTGATAGAAGCACCTTTAGGATACCAAAAACCAACTCTAGGTGTAGCTTTAAGATATTTGAGGATCCTTTTCACAGCAGTAAGATGAGACTCTTTGGGATTTGCTTGATATCTTGCACATAAGAAAACACTAAGCATTATATCAGGTCTACTTACTGTAAGGTAGAGCAAAGATCCAATCATTCCTCTGTACTTAGACTCATCAACCTTCTTTCCACTTTCATCTGAATCAAGATATGTTGATGTAGCCATGGGAGTTGTAGCATCCTTGCTTTTCTCCATCTCCAATTTCTTGATGATTTCAAGACAATATTTGGATTGGTTGAGAAAGGTCCCATTCTTCATTTGCTTTATTTGAAGTCCTAGAAAGAATGTTAGTTCACCCATCATTGACATCTCAAATTCTTTCTGCATAGCTGATGAAAAATCCTTGCACAACAAGTGATTAGTAGAACCAAAAATTATATCATCCACATACACTTAAACCAATAAGAAATCATTGCCATGCCTTTTGATAAACAGAGTTTTATCAATACTGTCCCTTATAAAGGATTGATCAAGCAGAAATTTGCTTAACCTTTCATACCATTGTCTAGGAGCTTGTTTCAAACCATAGAGTGCCTTTTTCAATTTATAAACATAGTTTGGATGTTTGAAATCAGTAAAACCAGGAGGTTGTTCAACATATATGTCCTCCTCAATGTATCCATTTAAAAATGCACTTTTAACATCCATTTGAAAAAGTTTGAAATTCATGAGACATGCATATGCAAGTAATAACCTGATTGCTTCCAATCTAGCAACTGGAGCAAAAGTTTCCTCATAGTCTATGCCTTCTTCTTGGTTATAGCCTTTAGCCATCAATCTAGCTTTATTTCTGACTATGATTCCACTCTCATCAAGTTTATTTCTAAAAACCCATTTAGTGCCAATGGGTTTAAGAGATGAAGGTCTAGGAACAAGTTCCCAAACTTCATTCCTCTTAAACTGATTGAGCTCATTATGCATGGCATGCATCCAATGTTCATCATTCAAGGCTTGATCAATGTTCTTAGGTTCAATTTGAGAAATAAAAGCCATGTCATAACATAGGTTCTTTAGTGAAGATCTAGTAGATACTCCCTTTGAAACTTCACCTATGATGTTGTCAAGTGATAAATCTCTTGTTGTTCTCCAATCTTTAGGCACTTGAACAGGTGTTGTGGGTTTTGTTTCAGCACTTGGTTCTTCATCTTTGGTTGAGGTTTTGTCCAATTCAATAATTTCTTCCAGCTGTCCTTCATCACCATCAATCTCTTTTTCCTCCTTAGAGGGATTAGTTTCATCACAAACCACATGCACAGATTCTTCAACGCATATTGTTCTTTTATTGAATACTCTATAATCCTTGCTATGTAATGAATATCCAAGGAAAATTGCTTCATCTGCCTTAGCATCAAATTTTCCAAGTGATTTTTTTCCATTGTTCAATATAAAACACTTACTGCCAAATACTCTTAAATGAGAAATGTTTGGCTTTCTTCCTTTGTATAGCTCATAAGGGGTTTTCTTTACAATATGCCTTATAAGTAATCTATTCAAAGTATAACACACAGTGCTTACAGCATCAGCCCAAAAATATTTAGGCAAATTAGACTCATTAAGAAGTGTTCTAGCTCCTTCCTCAAGAGATCTATTTTTCCTCTCCACAACACCATTTTGTTGGGGTGTTCTTGGAGCAGAAAAATTATGGATAATTCCATTTTCCTCACAGAATTTTTCAAAATGTTCATTTTGGAATTCACCACCATGATCACTTCTTATTGAGACAATTTTACAACCTTTCTCATTTTGAGTAAACTTAGCCATTTTTCTAAAAGCAAGGAAAGCATCACTCTTGGATATCAAAAACAAAGTCCAGGTGTATTTGGAGTAATCATCCACAATTACAAGTCCATAATAATTCCCACCTAAACTCATAGTTCTAGAAGGACCAAACAAATTAATGTGAAGAAGTTCAAGTGGCCTAGAAGTGGAAACAATGTTTTTACTTTGAAAAGAGTTCTTTGTTTGTTTCCCCTTTTGACAAGCATCACAAAATTTGTCCTTCTCAAACTTGAGTTTGGGTAATCCAATTACTAAATCTTTTCTTATAAGCTTGTTCATGTGATGCATGTTTATGTGACTTGCTCTTCTATGCCACAGCCAAGTTTCATCAACTTTGCTTATTAGGCAAGAAGATTTATGGAATGATGCATGATCAATTGATAGCACATATATATTACCTTTCCTTTTACCTATGTGCAGTACCTCACCACTTTTGTCATAAGAAATTATGCAGCATTCTTTGTTGAAATTCATTTTAAAGCCTTTGTCACACAGCTGACTTATGCTCAACAAATTGTGCTTCAATCCATCTACATACAACACATTTTTTATCTTAGCTTTGAAGCTGTCTCCAATATTACCTTCTCCAATTATCTTCCCTTTATTATTATCTCCATAAGTGACATATCTTCCTTCTTTGAGAGTCAAATTTGAGAGTAGGGACATGTCTCCAGTCATGTGTCTAGAGCATCCACTATCAAGATACCAAGTTGATGTTCTAGCTCTTAGACACACCTGCAAAATTCAAATCAAATTTAAAGGGAAGGTACCCAATTGAAGTTGGGTCCATAAGGGTTAGCATTTTTCTTTCTTTTAGGAATCCAAATGCAATCTCCATTAGGCACATAGAATTCCTAGCATAGCATTTAAATGATGTGTACCCCTTTTCCATACAATAGTTGCAAGTGACAGATTTTGAAGTTTTTTTAAATCCAGAATTTTGATTAACTCTTGAGTTTCTTTGCCACTTTTGATTCTTCTGTTTTGGATGTACAAAGACTATTTTACCAATTGATTTTGAACCATATTTATACCCCAAACCAGAAGTATCTCCAGCATATCTTTGCACACTTAGAATTTCAGCCAAGTTGCATTTTCCCTTATAAAACTTTCTCAAGAGATCAATCAAATCATTGTTTTTAGCCATAAGCAACATATGTTTTTCACCTTGACTTTGTACTCATCAAAATCCTTTTGAAGCAATTTATATTTATCTACATTGCTAGAGGAAGAAGCACACACACATCCATTCAATTTGTAACTTGAAACAAGTTTTTCATTTTCTTCTTTCAAGCTGCAAATCTCATTTTGCAATTCAGTGATTTTTTCAATATGCCATCTAAGATTTCCTCTAAGCCTATTATTGGATTTTGCAAGTTTTTGGGCTTCCTCATGCATTTCTTGAAAAGCATGAATAGCTTGATCAAGTTCAAAATTTACCTCATCTTCATCACTTAGCAAATCATCATCATCTTCATTGATGGTGGAAGTGAGACACATGTTAGCTTCTTCATTTTCTGTGGAAGAATCTGAAGTAGTTGACTCATTATCTTCCCAAGCTATGTATGCTCTTTTAGTTTTCCCTTCCTTTTTCAACCTGCCTTCTCCTTGTTGTTTCCTTAAGTAGATTGAACACTCAGATTTGATATGGCCTGGCTTGCCACACTCAAAACATGTAAAATTATTGTCAATCTTCTTGTTGAGATTGTTGTTGCTGTTGCTGTTTTTGCTACCCTTGTTGAACTTTTTGTTCTTGTTCTTTTTCAGAAATTTGCTAAATTTTCTGACCACCAAATTCACATTTTCTTCATCATCCTCTTCACTTGTTTCCTCTTCTTTTTCAGCTTTCAAAGTTGCAGCTTTCAAGGCAATGCTCCTTGATTTCTTCTCTGCATCTTCACAAGATGTTAGTTAAGACATTTCAAGTTCATATTCAACAAGCTTACCATACAATGCAGCCATAGAGATCTTTGATAGATCCTTGGACTCCTTGATTGCTGTAACCTTTGGTTGCCAAGGTCTTGTCAAACACTTCAATATTTTGATGTTTAACTCTTCAGTGTCAAAGACCTTTCCAAGACCCAAAAGATGATTTACAATATGAGTAAATCTGGTCTGCAGCTGAGAAATGCTTTCATTGGAGTTCATCTTAAACATTTCATACTCATGGATCAAAGCATGCTTCCTTGATCTTCTAACTTCCTCAGT
>PYAF01004217.1:277817-298028 GCA_007407185.1 Glycine tomentella
CTCCCACATTTCTTTGGCACTGTTGCATCTTACAGTCCTGAAAAATTC
Organism: Glycine tomentella; assembly: GCA_007407185.1. Lineage (NCBI taxonomy): Eukaryota > Viridiplantae > Streptophyta > Magnoliopsida > Fabales > Fabaceae > Glycine > Glycine tomentella. The sequence continues at coordinate 277,866 of PYAF01004217.1, forward strand.
ATCAAAAGAAAGTGCAGAGGTGATCATATTTTTAGCTTTGAAATCATATTGGGCAGCCCTTTGTTCAGCCTCAGTCATCTCATCCCATTCTTTGGGAATCAACTCATTTGCCACAGTTTTCTTTGGAATAAAGGGACCCTTTTCTATTGCATTCCTGGGTCATTTGATTGAATAAAGATTTTCATTCTATTTTTTCAAAAGCTGAAATGTTCCCCTTTAAACATAGGAGGTCTGTTTAAAGAGGCACCCTCCTTAAAGGTTATTTGGGAAGTATTCATATTTCTTTTTGAAAAGAAGAAGTGATCTTGAGTAACTTACAAGAACCAGCTCTTAATGCCAATTGAAAATGATAGGAACACTTCTAAACAACCAAGAGGGGGGTGAATTGGTTGAACATTGGTAAATTAAAATTTTCAATTCAGAGTTTTCCACAGGATCTTTATCACTTTAAAATTGTTTTCAAATCAACCAATCTTATATTCAATCAAATCATTTGTCAAGAAAATCAATAGACAATTGAAATCTTTTCTGTGCAAGTAATTTGATTCAAAGACCAAAGCAATAAGGAGATGATGAGAATAGAATAAAGATCAGCCACAATTTTATACCGGTTCACTTCAAACACTATGAAGCTACATCCAGTTCTTCCACTCAACACTAGAATGGAGTTCCACTATTGCAAATAATATTCTTACAAGATATTACAAGCCTCTCTTTATCAACCCTAGATAAAGTTCAGAAGTCTAAAACACTATTAGACCCTTAGAGACTAACCTCACTGAGAACACTACTCAGCAACTCCTAGAGAAACCCTATATCTAGTTATCATGCAAGAAACTCATTTACAATAAGTCAATCTTTATAGAATTTGAATTAGAGAGATACAACAGCAAAGTTTAAGGAAAGAAATCACCTGATGATCCAATAAATGATGTACATATGAATGATTAAATCAGGTTGTATGTTGAAAACAGATTTAGAACAATGCTTCCTTAAAACTTTGAAAAGAACCTTCTTGCTTTTTCTTCAATTTAACAACTCATGAAAGTATTGTGAAAGCAAGAACCTTATGAACCCAGAGAATCACTAAAGAGTGTTTGAAAAGCCTTTGAATACTCAGTAATACGAATTGGTCAAGTTAGAAACACAGTTGAGCCAAAGGTCTATTTATAACAAACTTTTATAACCGTTGGTAATCGATTAAATACGCTCCTGTAATCGATTATTTTACTTATATAATCGATTAAATCAAGCTTGTAATCGATTAATGTGTTCATAAAAATTCTGGGTATGTTTTTCAATCAAAATAATCGATTATTACGATGAGTAATCGATTACACCAGAAGGATGTTCAATAATGAAAGCACAGTGTAATCAATTACATCCTTTGATAATCGATTATACCAGGAAGGTATATAAAATAAGTTGTATTATGTAATCGATTACAATTTCTGGTAATCGATTAAGCCAGAAAGCTTCTAAGCTAATGAATGTATTAGGTAATCGATTACGGATTTTGGTAATCGATTATGACAGAAAGCTTTGTAAGCACAACATATGATGTAATCAATTACTGAATTGGGTAATCGATTAAGACAGAAAGATGATTTTAAGTATTGTCTAAGGTAATCGATTACAGTTCATAGATAATCGATTACAATGTTCTTGAAAGGTTTTCCTGAAAATACAAAGATCAAAATAATCGATTATTTTATTGAAATAATCGATTATAACAGAATGAAACTTATTTTTCCAAAACCTTATTATTTGATTTAAAAACTTATGCAATTTTATCAAAGCCTTGTGAACTCTTTTTCATAACCACATGGATTCAATGAATGATATGAATACAATGCACTTGGATCACCAGAAATGCTTTCTTCCTTTTACATTCAATCACAAATTAATCTTCAAGGCTTCATGGCATGTTGAAAGTTCAAAACCTTCCTTCTTGAATCAATTTATGCTTTGTGCTTTAAGTGGCTCCCCCTCAATTCAACAATCTCTCCCTTTTTGGCTTTAAACATGCCAAATTTTGAATTGACTTGCATTGGGTCTTGTGATTAATTTGAAGAAGCACCAAAGTTTTTATCTAAGCTTTTCACACCTGAAAATCAATCAATATCTTTCCAAGAACAAGTGTTAAAGGCTTCTGTGATTGATTTAGCATTCATTCACATGGTATATCAATATAAAACAATCAGTTTTACCAATTATCTCCCCCTAAATTTCTCAAATTATGCGGACCAAATTTTTGCATAAAAATGTCCACAAAAACAGGGGCAAACAGAGGTGTATACAGAGCACATCTGAAATTCAATTTTTCTCTCCTTATTTGGCTTTTTAAAGTAAAAAATGCAAGGCACAACGGATTAAAGTAAACTGATCAATAATATTGCATTAATATGGGGAAAATTACAAACTTAAACAAGAAAAACAACAATCTTAAAAACTAAAAAAAAACATAAAAACTAAGATTTAAAATTCTTCTGAATCATCCATCCTTAGTTGGGCTTCAATGGCATCTAGCCTGTCATTTAATTCCCTAAAAGCTCCTTGAGTTTCAGCCTTAAACTCATGATGCATGTTGAGTAGCCCATCCATTTTGCTCAGCATGAGGGATTCAAAAGGAGTATAGAGTGGCTGAGCAGGATCCATAGAATCTTCAGATTAAACAAACGTGTTTAGTGTGGTTCACATTAAACAAACTACCAATTACGTCGTTCGTTGACATTTGTATTTGACTTTTTAAAAAAATTTGATATGTTGACATTTTCATTTTTACGATTATTTATATAAATGTGTTGTTGTGATCCCTTTTTTTTAGACCCATATCAAATTAGGGTATCCCAAAATCAAAATATATGTGTATGCTTTTTTAAATCATATATTATTATCTATATATACAAATATACAAATTAAACAAGTGTCAGCCTAGCTTGCTTTGAGGTATTATCGTAGCCTCAAAGGTTAAAGAAATTTGAATTAAAAAAGGAGGAAATAAATAACAATATTATTATGTAGATCAAAATATAATTCAAATGTTACAATTTTGCCATATTTCGTGTGCATTTATTCTTTTTTCCTCCAAATGATCCTCAAAATATTATAAACCTAATAGCATGGTTAATGTTTATTATTTGTGTAACAATGATATTAAAATTTAATACCTTAAAATGTATATTATACATTACTATGTAGTATTTTTTAAAATATAAATTTTTTGTTTTATTTAGATAATATATTATAATTTTCCATTAGGTGGGCTAGGTGGAAAAAACCCAAATTGGACAAGACTAAACACGCCTAATTTTTTTTAGTGACATAGTAGGTAACACGCTCAAATTATGCATGACTGAACACACCTAATATTACGTGTTATCTCCCTATGGCATACGAAAATTAGCCGTGTTCGATCACACCCAATTTAAAACATGTTTAACAGCATTTCTAAATAGTTTTAAAACATCATTAATTGAATGTAATTTTGTTAAAAAATAATTGCATTTTAATATTAGACATTGTTGCACATTTTGTCAGACGACACAGATGTAGTATATACTATATATGCGACCCAATCGACGTCATAATTCAAATAATGAAACGTGCAAAAGTATTGTTAGGTTATGAAGGCATTTAATGTAAACCATCGAAGCGTTTGGCTTCCTGGTTTCCTAATCGTGGTTGTAACAATGACAATTGTTGGTTGTTGCTAATTGTTAATTGGTAATTGTTATTGTTAATTAAACCAATGGTGATATTTATTTTCTTGGCCAATTATTCCCGTATATAATATTTTATATTCTGTAATTCAAAAAAATAATAATAAACATAATGGAAGAAAAATAATAAAAAAATTAACACAAACCAAAGCAACAAAGTTTAGATATCATTGTCTTTAACTTGGAAAATAGCCATCAACAGAAAACCACAAAAGCAAATAATAATTCAATAACGTTGGATGGTACCTACAGGGAATGGTTGCCACTGCACTTGGGGTTCTTAGACTCCTTAAAAATTGCCAACTGCATTTTAAGCTTGACATTGTCATCTTTCAAGGCTGCGAGTTTAGCCTCAAGCTTCTGAACTTTGTAGAAGTTGAAGTCCCTAATGTTCTTTCCCGTACGGTCACACAGTTCTTCCGCCAACAACACAACAGCATCTTCCATGGCAGCATAGTCATCCTTGGCAAACTTTCCGACTGAAACAATGGGGTCTCCCAATGTTCCCATATCCACCGAAGCACAATACCTACGATATTGCACGTTGTTCACAGTAATGACATGGTGCAACATAAACACCAGTTGTCAAACTTTCAGAATCAAACACAGTTTTCTCAGTAGTTTTTCCATGCACTGTTGTGAAATGAACTGTGCATATGAAGTTTCCACCGCCAAACTGGTAGGCACTGTCGTTGTACAGGACCCATAAACATGAACGGCCACAAACATTGTTTACATAAATCGCACATATAGATAGTATAAAAAACCGGTTCAAACATTATATTCCACAAAAGAGTATTAACATAAACAAAACTTGCCTTACAACTTAAACAGAACACAACAACATCAAACATAGTACTCACCAATCCGTTCACCGTTTTCGGTCATTTTGACATTTGAATGTAGGTGGGCTCCTACAAACCCAGGGTCCAAGTCATGGAAAAAACAGTACTCGATATAAGCCTCTTTGGCGTCATGGTAAGAATCATAAGATCCATGAAAGCTTCCACTGAAGTGGTTGACCTGGTCTAACACATCTTTGTAGGTGAAGTATATCCCTGGTTTTCGACCGATGAAAATGACATGCACTTTGTTATCTCCAATCTCCGACATAGCAGGTTGCATTCATGGATGAAGTTGCTGACTATTGAAACACTGCAACAATTGAAGTCCTTGAAATGAACTCAGATATAGGATGAAGTTAGGTGAAGGGTCAACTATCATCGAGGCACCACTGACAATAATAATAATAATAATAATAATAATAATAATAATAATAATAATAATAATAATAATAATAATAATATAATTTATTGTTTTATAGAAAAAATTCTACCAAAAGGTTATATGTGGAAGGTCAAATCCATTTCTATGATAGTACCAGACAAAAAGGTTACTAATATTTACGAAATCCATTTTTTAATTATTATTATTATATTACAATATTATGATTATATTAAGCGTTTATAAATATTAGATTAGTACTGGATGTGTCTTTTTACATATGTATATATATATTACACAATTTTGGAATTGTGGCGGTAATTTCCCAACATATAGCTATAAATATTATATTATATTATATTATATTATTAGATTAGATATAGGTATATTACATTAGATACACCCAGCACGTCTTTTTTTAGATATACCAGTGTCGTTTGAACTGCACAACATTTTCGGTAACGTAATGAATGGGGACACGAGCTAGGCTACTTCGTCACTCACATGTCCCATTAATTGAAAGACCCATATCAACAATGACATCGGAGATTATAATGCTAGCTTTGGCTTTGACTTTTGTGACCTGATTTTTTTTAAGCATGATATCAATAATAATTATATAATCTTTTGGTCCTACAAATTACAGCCTTTATTGTTATTAAACTTTCTACGTATGTGCGGTTGTATACGTTAATTTTTGTCATGTAATTTTCATTGTAACCTATTCCTGCCAAAATTTCGACCGATCGCGTGGCCTAAATTATAGTAAGTATTATTATTATTATTATTATTATTATTATTATTATTATTATTATTATTATTATTACTGTTGTTGTTGTTGTTGTAATTATTGTAAATTTCATTAATATTCGACAAAACAGTTGGTGATGGCATATTTTCAATACTGCCTAACTTGATCTGTCAATGCAACCACCTATGTCGGACAACGGAGATAATCAATCGCATGTGGTTTTCGTCGGTCGAAAACCAGGGATTTATTTCACCTACAAAGAGGCTTTTGAGCAGGTCAACCACTTCAATGGAAGCTTCCACGGTGCCTATGATTCTTATGATGAAGCCAAATAGGCTTATATGGAGTACTGCTATATGTGTAGCTTGGCCCATGGGTTTGTAGGAGCCCACCCTAACGCCAATGTAAACGTCTCCGAAAAGGAAAAACGGATCGGTGAGTTGTGCATACGTACGGTAGTCTTACAATTTGTAATAGACGTTTTGTTTAATTTTGTAGTTTTCATTCTGTCATATAATGTTTGTCCCTGTTTGTTTATGTACAACAATGGTGCCTACCAGTTTGGAGCTTGATACTTAGTCTGCGATGTTCATTTCTCAAGAGTGCATGGAAAAACTACTCAACAAACTCTGTTTCATTGTGAAAGTTAGACAACCGGTGTTTACGTTGCATGATGTCACTACCGTCAACAGCGTGCAATATCGTAGGTATTGCTTCGGTCGAAATGGGGACACTGGGAGACCCCATCATTTCAGTCGGACAGTTTGCCAAACATGACTATGATGCCATACAAGATGTTGTTGTGTTGTTGGCCGAAGAACTTTGTAATCGAACGGGAAAACAAATAAGGGACTTCAACTTCTACGCTGTTCAGAAGCTTCAGACCAAAGTGGAGGCCTTGAAGAATGACAACGTCAAACTTACAGCATAGTTGGACATTTTCAGATAAGCAACTTATAAGTCCAACTCTTGTACCAACAATCCCGCGTAATGTCCATTGTCATTGTTTCGGAGGTATTGTAGTCTGTTTATGGTAACCTCTTAATATTGTTTCCATATTCTGTTCTTCAACTATGGTTGATGTTGTTTTGTGTTAATTTTTATTTGAACTTCATGGCTGCCCTTTGTTGGTGTTGGAAAATACCCATGGATATTTGTCAATGGAATTTTTTTTTTTGTTGGAAAAGAATGTTATGTACATTTTATACTTCTTTCAATTATAAAATTAAATACTGGAAATCACACTGGATTCCGCCTTAATTTGATGGTGAAAATATGAAACAAATTAGGCCTTACTTTGACTGCACTGAGTTGCATCGTAAATCCACTCACTGCCCGTCGCACCAGTAGTGGGGATTTCATATGCATACCACCTTTCATTGACTGATTGTACCCCATATATTTATTTAATTTAATTATAAAATTTAAGTCCAAATAATATATTGCAATTGACTTTCATATTTCTGTATTTATTTTACACTTTATTATATATTTTGTTCGTATGTTTAAAAGGTATATGACGTACAAAAGAATATTTATATTTTTAAGTTCGTAAATTTATAGGAGATACCTTTTTAGTCTGTTGCCATTGACTTTTATTTTTAAATTTAGAGATTTAATTTGAAAAGTCACTTCAATAGACAATAGAACGACTATTGTAACATTTCTAAAATTAAGTCATTACAAAATATACTCTTCATATCATTACTTCTAAAAAAAAATATAGTTCAATATTTATTTATTATTAATCCCTAAGTGTTGGTAGTATCATTGCACCTCCCAATTTAAGTTATTCTTCTATTTTTATTTTATCATTCATAAATGACAAACCGTATTATATTTATATTTTAAATTAAAACGTCAAAAAAATAAATGTTTATTGGTAGATATTTATTACACCGATGACATCTTCGGTTCATCAACGGACACCAATGGAAGCCACTAATGGAAGCAAGCACGCAATAAATGGATATGATAAATTCACGATTGACATCACACACTGTTTTGATTTACGTGTGGCAAACATCGAAACCAGTGCACGTTTTTGCAGACTACACGGACAGTCTCGTTCGACGCGACATCCATTGTGACCATTCTAATAATTATATTTGAAAATATCTTAACTTACCTTTATTTTGAATTTTTAACCGACGAAACGTTTGGCTTCCTGGTTTTCCTTTGGGCAGTTAAAATCGTTCATTAACTAGAGGCCCAACTTCTTAAACAAATGTTCAAACTATTTTTGTTAAGGACAGCCCAATACAAAATGTTTGGCTTCTTAAACAAATGTATAAACATTATTAAATATCCAAACTATCCTACTAGACAATTACATTAAACATATTTAATGTTACATTACTGGAGGATAGGAAGCCAAATATCAACTCCAGTCATTGACATTGCTGATGACTTAAGTAAACTGCATACTTGCCATAATAACAATAACAATAAACAACGTTAAAACACTGTGTTTTAGCCAATGATAGTTAGCTTCTAATTCTTTCATGTTGGTCATTAGTCTACCAATTTCCGTCTTCATGTCGTCAAACTCCATCATCATCTTACAATAGTCATCTTCAAGTTCCTTCTGAACCCAATCAAAAAATGCACAAGAACCCGACCTTCAAGTATAAAACAACCTCTTCGGATTATCTTTTGTTCCACTACATTTAATTTCTATAGGTTGTTCACATTGACAGTACATTTTGAGGTTTCGTACTCGAACTTGAGTAACACCAACGGCGGAAGATGATGTAGTCCTTGATTCAGACATGTAATGGAATAGCTACAACTGACATACGAGAAATAAATAACAAAGTTTTCACATGTATGCCAATGTTAATTCCAAGCAATAACAGTACAAGAAAAGTTCAGCCATTGAATATACTTCCGCTTTAACGAGGTACAACAAAGGTAAATGACATTGTGACAAGCTGGGACGCAAAAATGCAAAACAAATAACATTTTGTTAATGAGGATGTAGTAACCTCGTGAATGCGCCATAACCATAAGCTAAAAGGAGAGAAAAAACAAACAAAGCGTGTCAAAAAATAATTAAGTTGAAAGACTTCACCTTATGGGTTTTTGAATGGTGCAAATGAGACGTGCAACGGCGAAATGAGGATGTAGTAACCTCGTGAATGCGCCACAACCATAAGCTGAAAGGAGAGAAAAACCCAACAGAAGACAATAGAATGGGACGACGGGAGATGACTGAGGATATGCTTTATGTGATATGATGTGTTGTTCTCGAAAAATGAGAAAGTGCCATTTTCAAATGGAAAATATGTGACATATGTTGTAGGCCTGAATTGTCTTGTCAAATAATTATACTATATATATATATATATATATATATGTAGATACTCCAAAGCTTTTCTTAAACAAAAGAAAGTCTTTAAATAGAGCATTATTGTATATATTTTTCCTTCGAAGGCAGCACTACACGTGATCTTGAGAGCCCACAAATTAATGTAACTGATAAAATTTGCAATTAAACCTGTTATTTAAAATTATTGAAATGTATATTTCATGTAATGCTTCTAAAACCGGTTCGATGTGGCTTACTCACACCTCGAGGTGAGAAGGACATGGACAGCAATCACAGCATTTTATGCAGGCAACCATGCAAACAGTTTAACTTTGTTTCAATATTCAATTAAACAATTAAATATAATAAGGCCTTTTTTTTGTCTATCATAAAATACCATTTTGTTAATAATCTTAACCTTTAATGAATAAAATGAAAAATAAATAGCTGCGGTATATTTAAAATATTTAAATTAAGTTAATTCGTAAAAAAAGGGTTATTAAAAGTTCATTTGGAAACTTAAAATTTAAATTTTCAAATAATTATCTAAAAATATTAGCTAATGAATATTTAGTATATCATATTAAATTATTTTAATGATTCTAATAAACACAAATTTATTAATTATTAATATGGTTAAACTATTTTCACAGTTATTACTTTATTTTATAATTAATATGGTTAAACTATTCACGATTAGGTCTAAGCATATAATGCACCGTGTTAGATAAATGGTTATATATTAGTCTTAGTGGCATGGTTAGGCTTAGGGTTAGGGTAATGGTTAGAGATAGTCACGGTCATGGATAATGTTAACAATCAACTATTTAATATTACTAATGATGGTCATGGTTACTATAATAGAAAGGATTATGGTCACTACTTGTAAGTATATTCAATCGATGAGTCAGTAATTATATATAACTATATACATAATATTAATTGAGTAACAAGAGTGCATTGGGATGAGTATCATAGGTTACACCTTCGTATCAAGTATGGCTACGAATTATAGCTTCTAATTATGCAATAATTAAGGAAAATAACCTTGTAATTGGGGTTGTGAAACATATATACTATTTAATAAAATAAATTGTTATTTTGTTTTAAAGGGGTTGCATATGTCAAATTAATTATAGTAAGGTAGTATGAACCAGTGTTTTAAAACCCGGAGCGACCACACCGGTTCGACCAGTCGAACATAGGGGTGGCAATTCATGTTAAGTTGTCAGGCTCGAGTCGATCTGGGTCTGACACGAACATGAAGAGTCTCTACTCGAACATGACACAATTAACAATTCGTGTTATAAGACGGATCGTGTCACGAATTGCCACCCCTAGTCGAACCGCGAACCTGTGGTTGGAATGGGTCAAATTGTAATTTTTGATCAGTTAGACTTTTGACCCGATTTGACCCGTACAAGTTTGTGGTTGAAACGGTGACCCGCAAACCCATTGAAATACTATTTCATTAAGGTCCATACAGAAAATGTTAGTGATATTAATTATTGACAAATTCAATGAAAGTTTCAAATGCACCATAACAAATCGGTGTAAACATATTAATTATTGAGGTCCATAATCATAAATTTTGGACTTGGCCTTTAGCCATGCCTAACCCTATTGGCTCAATGTCTGGCTACGAATGGTGTCATATAACCCAAGACCATATATTTATAATTGTTAATATGACATACTATTTTTTTACGTGATACTAGTTACTTAAAGAAGCACTACTAGAAAAAAGCTTTTTAACATCGTCAATTTAACATCGATTTTTTATGAAATTGATGTTAACGAAAATGTGGTGCCATTTTTGTAAATAAAGGGATGTTTTTAACATCGGTTTTATGAAAAACCAATGTTACTGGAAGACAGTCAACATCGGTTGTTTCAAAAATCGGTTACTGTAAGAAATTCAACATCAACAACATTGGTTTTCAAAAACCGATGAAGAATTTCTTATGATAACATCGATTTTCGAGAAGAAAACCGATTTTGTGGAAGTTGAAATTTATAAACCCGGAAACCACAAAGAAAGAACCACACCACACGTTCATTTCAAGTTTTCAACCCTAAAGAGTCTCTCTCTCTCTTTCTCTCTCTCTCTCTCTTTCTCTCTAACCTCGACGATTTCAATTGTTCCGACTTGTTCGAAGAGCATGGCCAACGAAGAGCTTTGCCTCTTCCGGTGGTTCAGTAAAAATCTCTTCTCCGGCGTCTTCGTCGTTGGGCTCTGAACTGGAAAAGCCCGCTTCGGTTTCACTAAGGCTTCAGCTTTAGCTTTTGGTTGCTCTTCCCTTCTCAACTTCAACAATTTCATTGTAACACGTCTTCTCTCACTCTCCCAGTTTCACATTTTTACAACATTTCTCCAAATTTTATGTTTTGGTTATGGGATATGGAGATTGTGTTCACATGTGATTTGAGTCTGATTTTGATTTTGCGTTTGTGGGGTTATGGCTCCCAGGAGAAGATGTTTTGTGGTGCACTAATGTTGTTCGATGAAATGCCTCACTGTCGTTATATTTTTCATTGGTTGGACCCTTTGCATCGGAAAGCTTAACCCATTTTTGTTCTTGGTTGAGCTAACATGCTTTGTCCCAGGAGAATTGTTCTCTATGGCTACTTGTGCTTGGTTGAGCTAATATGCTCTGTTGACTAGAGTTTGCGTGCCACTGTGAGCTCTACGCGAGCTGCGAGAGAATAGACGATGCAAGCAACATGTTCGATGAAATGCCAAGGCAAGTTAGCGAACAGATTATTCCAAGACCCTAACCCAGCCAATCCCAGGAAACAGTGAAGCTTCATAGGGTCTTTCTGTCCAGGTGCAGGTAGTCCGCATCTTCACAGACATGTCTATTTCACCAAGTCTTTCTCCGAGACAGTGCCCAGATCGTTAACGAAAGATTATTCCAGACCCTAACCCCAAGTTCACGAACAGGTTATTCCATAACGATAACCAAGGCAAGTTAGCCCAAAACCCATTTTCAATAATTAATGTTTTCGATCATCTATTAATTAATGGGTTCCATGTGTGATGTGGTTCTTTATCCTTGTCTTACTTTTGGTATAAACGTCATGTCATTTGGTATTCTCGTAAAATGTAAAATACTTGATGGGTTCCATGTGTGGTTTTGTCAATTACAGTAAATAATCTAAGTTGTTTAAAATTTTAAATTGATCTTAATATAACTGTTTCATTGTGAATCTCTTTCTTGGATAGATAGCTCATAGTCTTATTAATTATCTAGTTGTCCCTTATCATAAGTCATGACAGATATAGGACTTGAATTTCTGCAAACTTGGTGCAAATTTTTGAGGCAAATGATGCCAATACTGATGATTCCAGAGATGTCTTCTTTGTGGAAACAGATGTCAAGAGGTATGGTGATGATGATCTATTTTTCATGTTCCTGAATCTTGATTGCTGCTTGTAATTGGTTGATTCTTGATTATTTGGTATAGTAAATTGAATTGTGCTAAGCCTTTGTGTTGCTATAGTGGCTATTATTTTAATGATTTCTTGCTTCTTGGTTCAAGTTATTTTGTCCTTCATTAGTTATCTGAGAGACTTGAATATCAATAATGGATGTTATTTTGTTATTGCTAATTTATTGCTAAATTTAATGATTTCTAAGTTGGCTGTTGGAGGGAAATGCATGATAATAATTGAAATATAAGAGGATATTAATGTTGGAGCTTTTTGGCTAGGCACTGCTCCCCTTTACCACGTGTTTTTAAAATCTGTCTCAGCAATGAACTTCCACATGTTCAAGGTTGAAAAAGTTGTGGAATTAGCCAATTTAAAATTCTTAATTAGCCAATAATTAAAATCTGTCTCAACAATTAAAATTCTTCTCCAATTCCTAATTAATTAGCCAATTTATCTGGTTCTATGATAGTCACCAGATGTCAATAAAATGAACCAACCACAACAGCTTATACTGGTTGCTTTTGTTTGTTACAGTGATTGAAACAAACCATGAGTCCAATTAGAATTAACTTTTTATTTAAATTTCACTTTCCTCATCAACAATCTTCTCTTACAAATAAATAATAAATAGATTTTAGTAAATTTGTTACTAAAAAGTTTGATATATTTACATATTAATTAATGAGCTTATAACTAACTAAACATAAATTCTTGACTTGACAAACCTATGAAATAAAAGATAGTTAAAACTACACAATCAAATTACATTTAACTTATGTTTCCCAAGTTATTTTAGTTAATTTTTTTTCTTTTAATAACCGAAAAGCTTCTAGTGACTATTATTTCAAATTATATTTTTTTAAATGTTAATTCTAATTTTTACTATTTCTTATTGTTAAATGATGATATTATAATGATAAAAATAATGATATTATAATAAATATTAATATTAAAATTCTTATAAATAAATCAGTCTAAACTCACAACAACCTGTTCAACTTAAACAAAATGTATTATAAAATTTCAGAAAAATAATTTTCTTTTGAAAAATGTTTGATTCAGTTTTTTCTCGTTTCAAAAGAGTAAAAGTTGCAAAAATGAGACAAATATTGAAGAAGTAGAAGAGTAAACCAGCAAAAAAAGAAGAGTAGTTGCACGTGAGATATTAGTAAAAGGCTTCCTTTTTTTTTTTACCGCTATAAACTAATCGAAGGACTAGTATTCCCCCAAAAATAATTAACGGGAGGAAAATTTTAGTAGTGGAGCGGTTAATTGTTAGTCTTCAAGCATATGACTAAACAACATCGATTCTGCCAAAAATCGATGTGAAAAAGATACTTCAACATCGGTTTTTGACAAAACTGATGTTGTAAGTAATAATCAACATCAATTTTGTCAAAACCGATGTAGAAGTGTCTTTTTCACATCGTTTTTCGCAGAACCGATGTAGAAAGTTTCCTCATGTGCATAAAACAACACCGATTTTTTTTACCAAAAATCGATGTTGATCTACATTAAACAACATTGGTTGTTACTAACAACTAATGGTGTTACATAATTTAATATCAATTTTTAGTAAAAATCGATGTTGTTTAATGTATATTTTACATTTTATTCGTTTATTTCTCATTAAGCAACATCGATTTTTCTTAAAAATTGATGTTGTATAATTTTGTCAACATCGATTTTTGAAAACCGATGTTGAAAGCCAAAAAAAATAGATGTTAAAGACCTATTTTCTAGTGGTGAAGTGTTATATTTTTGTATTAGGATGTGCATATGCACAAGGCTTTTAAGTGGGGCATGTGGAGTGGTGGGCATGGTTATCAAACTCTCGATTCAAATCATAGAATCATTCGATTTTATGAGTCTACTACTCATCTACGAGTTAAATCGGACGTAGACTCTTTTTCTACGTAGAATCGCTTGATTCTAAGTACAATCTAGATTCTACTACGTTTTTGCGAGTCTACTGGATTTAGGAACGACGTCGTTTCGAATAGCAATTTTTTCGTATTTGGGTTACATCCATAACAGATTTGCTTCCTGCACCCCTTTTTTCTTACTATACACCTTCTGGCTCATTTTTTTATATTAAAAACTGAACTTTTGTATTAATTTAAGTAATTTTTATTTATACTCTTTTTTTCTATAACTTTAATACTTCAATTGTTATTTTGAATTTTTTAGTATCCCTTATTTATAATTGCACTCATTTAATTTGATAAAATTAGTTATGTCATTGTTTCATATTTATATATAGGTAATTTACTTTTTTTTTTTGAAGTGGACTCTTACGATTCGATTTTACGAGGCCTTCACGATTCTACATAGAATCGCGATTCTGACAACCTTCCTTCACTATCATAAGACCTTTGTTTGACTATTTCGATAAGTTGTATGGGTATTTTTATTTTATGCAACAAACTTTAAATTCAAATTATGTACGTTAATGCTTGATGGGACCTTTGCTTTTCTCCGCCTCATCATTATGTTAGATCACTGGAGGACGGGAGATGCTTTTTGAAAAAAGAGAACCCGTGCCATACAATGGGATAATTGAACCTGAAAAATGGATTACAAATCCACAACAACAATAACAACGATTTCATTTCTAAAATTATATAAATATAACAACAAATAAAATAAATTTGTCAGTCATAATATATTCGAACATATTATTCAAAAATTCATATTATTATTATACACTATCATTATTATTATTATTATTATATTATTATTGTTGTTGTTGTTGTTGTTGTTGTTGTTGTTGTTGTTATCAACAGCTTTCAAATAAGTAACAAACTTTCACAAGTCTAGTCTCAAACATGAGAATGGCGGAGTCCACTTTCTTGGTGATGGATGGTTTTTCAGCAGTCACCCTTACCGTGGTAGACAAAAATTTATGTCATTTAGAAAATGTTGATACCACTGCTCTCCTATTGCAGGAACCTGGGTCATTATTGCATCTTTCATTCAAGTTGTTTTGTATGGTAAATTTATGGTTTGCAAATTGATGCAGCAGCATATAAGTGATATTTAAGTTTCTTGGCACATAGCTCTTGTGAAGTACATCGTGAGGTTAATGCGGGGGGTAGTGCTGCAGTTGATTTTGTGGTTGACGACAAGGTACACGTCATTTTGGTGACACTCATTTAGTCATCCATATCATGAACCTTTGTATATCATCCTGTCAAATTTTAATTGAAACCGATGTAAAAAGTGACTATACAACATTGGTTTTTGACAAAACTGATGTTGTAAGTAATAATCAACATCGGTTTTGTCAAAATCGATGTAGAAGTGTCTTTTTCACATCGGTTTTTCGCAGAACCGATGTAGAAATTTTCCTCGTGTGCATAAAACAACATCGATTTTTACCAAAAACCGATGTTGATCTACATTAAACAACGTCGGATTTTACTAAAAACGGATGTTGTTGCGTAATTTAACATCGATTTTTAGTAAAAATCGATGTTGTTTAATGCATATTTTACATTTTACGTTTATTTCTCATTAAGCAACATCGATTTTTCTTAAAAACCGATTTTGTATAATTTTGTCAACATCGATTTTTGAAAACCGATGTTGAAAGCCCAAAAAAACAGATGTTAAAGGCCTATTTTCTAGTAGTGAAGTGTTATATTTTTGTATTAGGATGTGCATATGCACAAGGCTTTTAAGTGAGGCATGTGGAGTGGTGGGCATGGTTATCAAACTCTCGATTTAAATCATAGAATCGTCTGATTTTATGAGTCTACTACTCATCTACGAGTTAAATCGGACGTAGACTCTTTTTCAGAATCAAGCGATTCTACGTAGAATCGCACGATTCTGAGTAGAATCTAGATTCTACTATGTTTTTGCGAGTCTACTGGATTTATGAACGATGTCGTTTTGAATAGCAATTTTTTCGTATTTGGGCTACATCCATAACAAATTTGCTTCATGCACCTCTTTTTTCTTACTATACACCTTCTGACTCATTTTTTTTTATAATAAAAACTGAACTTTTGTATTAATTTAAGTAATTTTTATTTTGACTCTTTTTTTCTATTAATACACTTTACTTGTGTTATCAACTTTAATACTTCAATTGTTATTTTGAATTTTTTAGTATCCCTTATTTATAATTGCACTCATTTAATTTGACAAAATTAGTTATGTCATTGTTTCATATTTATATATAGGTAATTTACTTTTTTTTTTGTTTGAAGTAGACTCTTACGATTCGATTTTACGAGGCTTCCACGATTCTACATAGAATCGCGATTCTGACAACCTTGGTGGTGGGTGAAGCTTCCTTCACTATCATAAGACCTTTGTTTGACTATTTCGATAAGTTGTATGGGTATTTTTATTTTATGCAACAAACATTAAATTCAAATTATGTACGTTAATGCTTGATGGGACCTTTGCTTTTCTCCGCCTCATCATTATGTTAGATCACTGGAGGACGGGAGATGCTTTTTGAAAAAAGAGAACCCGTGCCAGATGATGGGATAATTGAACCTGAAAAATGGATTACAAATCCACAGCACAATAACAACGATTTCATTTCTAAAATTATATAAATATAACAACAAATAAAATAAATTTGTCAGTAATAATATATTCAAACATATTATTCAAAAATTCATATTATTATTATATACTATTGTTATTATTATATTATTATTATTATTGTTGTTGTTGTTGTTGTTGTTGTTGTTATTATTATTATTATCAACAGCTTTCAAATAAGTAACAAACTTTCACAAGTCTAGTCTCATATATGAGAATGGCGGAGTCCACTTTCTTGGTGATGGATGATTTCTCAGCAGTCACCCTTATCGTGATAGACAAAAATTTATGTCATTTAGAAAATGTTGATACCATTGCTCTCCTATTGCAGGAACCCGGGTCATTATTGCATCTTTCATTCAAGTTGCTTTGTATGGTAAATTTATGGTCTGCGAATTGATGCAGTAACATATAAGTGATATTTAAGTTTCTTGGCACACAATTCTTGTGAAGTACATCGTGAGGTTAATGCGGGGGGTGGTGCTGCTGTTGATTTTGTGGTTGACGACAAGGTACACGTCATTTTGTTGACACTCATTTAGTCATCCATATCATGAACCTTTGTATATCATCCTGTCAAATTTTTTATGTAGCAACTACAAAGCAATGATCATAAAGATTATTTACGACGTTTAAACATTAAGATAGATGATCTCAATCAGAGGTTGGAGGTAACATGAAAGCATAATCCCCACTTTTTTAATTGTTGGTAGTACTCTGCAACTAGAGGTTTAATGGTGCTTATACAAATTTCTGATACTTGTAGACTATGGATGCACGTGGACACAGGATGGAGACACACTATCAAGACCTTTGTCGTCAATATGAATGGATGACTTTGTTGTTGGAATCAACAATATTGAACGACACTAAGCAACTCAAGAAGTTGCGACCTAGCAGTAGAGTTGTTGACTTATACCTCTTTTAATGCCACCAAATTAATCATGCCCCCCAAATATCTGAACCCTAATCTTCTTGAAATTCAAGGATTAAAGAAATTCATAGAACTTCAGTGTACCTTTTACCCTGAGTTGGTGAAGGTGTTCTACACCTACATGAAGGCCACCATGGAAGGGGTTATTCACTCTCAAGTCAAGGGTGTTCCCATTGTGATTGATGAGGAGGTTTGGCAAGCAGTTGCTGGCATTACTTCTGATGGTGCCAGAAAATTTGAGGAAGAAATAGGTGGATACAATAGGATTGACACCTACAGAGGGATGCTTCAAGAACCTCAGGCTAGGTTGAAGTTTAGGCTTGGCACAAGAAACATGACTAGTGAAGGAAGACTTTTTCACTATATTATCACATATATCCTCACTCCTAGATCCACAAATCATGCACAAGCCACAGATGATGACCTACAACCTGTGTATGGCATCAAATCTGCAACCCAAATCAACTGGCCATTGATGTTTGTTGAAACCATGCTGAAGGCTAAATGATTAATCAGCTATAGTTTTCCCTATGCTGTATTAATCTCTAGGTTCATTAACTGTTTTCATGTTGATGTCTCTGATGAGATTGTTGACAATACCTCTAATATTGTCAGTCTCATCAAGACCAAGCATCTTCAAAAGCTTGGTCTGACCAAGACACCTCAAGGATGGAAAATGGTGGGTGAGATGCAACAACCAGAAGGTGCTGCTGGAGGAGGAGGTAATGAAAATAAAGAAGCTGAAGCTGGATAAGGAGCTGCTGAGTACCAATACTCTCCTTTTAAATCTCTAATGATTTAAAAGATGGATGGTTTACTCAGTCTTTATCATGAGCATAGGGCTGAAACCAATTCAGCTTTGGAAGAAATGAAGACTAGGCTGGAAAATATAGAAGCTAGGCTTGTTTTGGATGATCTTGACAAGCTTGTCTAGATTTTCATTTTTTTTTTCTTGCTTATGCTCTGTTTTTAATTTTGGCTTGGTTACTATTACTCATGTTTTGTTTCAATTGATTAATGTATTGTCTTTATTATTAATGAAGTTTCTTTTCCAAATTGATGTTTTCTTACCTTTGTTTAAGCACTGTTTTTGTCTTTAATCAGCCAAATAGAGGGATAAATAAACCAAATTGATACGCTCTATTTTTATTGTTTTATGCTCTGTTTTGCTCTACTTTCAAATATGTCTAAGTAAGGGGGAGCAAATGAGTTTGAAATGCAATAAATGATTATGTCAAAAGGTTAATTTGTTTAAGGAAAATTAAGCATAAAGCTCATTCCAACCTTCTATCCTTCAAGAAAGCTAGAAGCTATCTTTCTCTCTCAAGTAAAATAAAAATGCTTACAAATGATCAATTGATTTGAGTCAAATTTGGCTTGGTGTTTTAGCTTTTTACATGCCCAATCATTTTGATGGCATTTGTAATTGTCTAAGTGGTTCAAGTACATAGCCTAGTGATCCTTGCATTGCATAAATCATTCACATACATTCATATGAAGACTAAAAGTTTAAAATGCTTCCATTAACAAAGAAAACCTCATGGCTTAATGTTTTGGAAAAATAATCTTTTGCACTGCTTTAATCGATTATCATTGTTATGTAATCGATTACATGCTTGTGTTTATTTATGGAAAAGCCATGCTGAACACTTTAATCAATTATCTCTCTTGTGTAATCGATTAGCAAGTGTTATTTTAAAACATGTCTATCTATGTTACTCGATTACAGACAATCGTAATCGATTACTTAGTTCATTTCATTTAAAAATGATGAGTCTGCCTTAATCGATTACAATAAAGCGTAATCGATTACTAAGGCTTATTTACAGTTTGAGCTTATCTGTGCTAATCGATTACATCATGTATTAATCGATTAAATTGTTCGTGAAAGATTTCCAGAAAGCTCAAGAACATATTAATCGATTAAATGATGTATTAATCGATTACATATGTTGAATTAATCGATTATGTGACGACCACTTCTACTTCTATTTCTATTACGTATTTATTTAATTTACTACAGATTTTTTTCTTCGAAAAACGGAAAGAATGAAAGTTCCAATGAATCCTTGTTAATTTTAAAAAAAACGAGTTTAGAATTGCAGGTTCAAATGAAAATTCCGCGATATTAAAATGAGTTTAGAAATGATAAAAGATTCGCGTGTTATTTGACGTATGACGTTCACACATACATACCATACAGTCTGGTATTACATGTCCATA
>PYAF01004217.1:300872-329683 GCA_007407185.1 Glycine tomentella
CTTGTAACTCACTATTAATATAGGAATGAGAAAGCTATCATATATGTGCACAAAATGAGAAGAAAAATCTTCTCTTGTTCTCTTGTTAAATCACGTGAAAGAGGAGGAAGAATGGAGAAGTTTCATGGCTTGAAGACAAGTGGAAGGACACTTGGAAGCAAGGTGTCATGTCTTGAAGGATATGGATACAAAGTAACATGAAATGAAGCAAAATTCTCTTCCTTTCCCTAGAATCCATGTGAAGCTTGGAGAATCATGGAGAAACTTCATGATTTGAGACACTTGGAAGGAAAAGAGGAAGAAGCTTCATGAATTGGACAAGTGGTGGGACATTTGTAAAGTTCATGACAAGTGTAGGGACACTTGTAAAGTAAGTCATCATGACTTAGGAGATTTTTTATAAATCTAGTTAGAATGGAATGGAATGACATGAAACTTAGTTACAATGAAACCAAATGGAAGTAACTAGCTAGGAAGGGTAGAAATGTCCGCGAATATTATATCATTTTCTAACTACTATATAAAGGGGTGAAGGGGGCCTTAAGAGGAAGTCGCATTCAAGACTCCACCCTTTTAACACTTCACGTGAAAAGCTCTCTCCCACATCACCTTCATTTCATTTTCATCCTTTCCTTATTAAAGCCTAAATCATGTGAGAAGAAGACTTCACTTCTCCTTGAAGATCACGTGAAGAAGAGGCTAACATCTTTAGGGAAAGTTTGCCATGCTTTGTAGGAAGAGAAAGACAAGTTTCATAAGAGATTATAAGGTATGTATGGGGAAGCTTTATGATAAAGATAGTCTAAGTGTTGTTTTGTTTGAATAAGTGTTTGAATGTTCATGTGTTGTTGAGTGTTTCCATGAAGTTCATATGTGGCTAAAAGTTTCTATGAATTTCTCTAAGTTCCATGTGTTGATGAGTGTTTTTATAAATCTCCATGAAGTTCACGTGTTGTTGAGTATTTCTATAAATCTCTGTACTTGACTAATATGCTGAGATTCTGTACATGAATATAAAGTTGAGTTTTATACTTTATGTTGAGTTTATGAGTAAAATAAATATGAGATGATGAAAAGAGTTATACCTTAAAAGTGAATCAGTCTTATATGTCACATATGCATATGTCCAGCGGGGGTTAGTACGCGTTATTTGCCTCAAGAAGAGGTGTGTCAGATAGCTACAGGAACTGAGTTCGAGCGTTTAGACAAAAGGAGTCTGAATTGGGGGGTAGCTGGCAGTGGGGAAATCACGCCACCCATGATGATCACATGAAGTGTGGGTGAGAATCCTGTGCACCACTGTGGTACCCTGACTGATCGTTTTGGTTCTGTGCCACAGGGATGGGGCTATCTTGACTATTGGTACCAAATGATAAGAGTTTAAAAGAATCATGCATCATGATAAGAGTCTAAAAGAATCATGCATCTTTAAGGATGTTGTTATTTGCATATTGAATATATTTTATTTGCTTAAATTATGTTTATCATAAACTTACCCTGTACTTTGTGTCTGTGGTTGACACCTGCTATGACCTCGATGTTATTCGGGCGAGCAGATGAACAACAAAGAGAGACCACTAGCTGGCTACAAGAAGAGAATTTTGTTTGAAGATATAATATTTTGAAGAGATTATGTTTAAAGATGTATTTCTTTGTTACGGAGTGTTTTAGTTGATTATACTATATAATAGAATTGATACCAGTCTGTATTTTATTGTACATCAGATTTATAAATATCAATCAGTAAGGAAAAATCTTTTGTAATCTTATTATATGAATTATGAATATTACTCAGTAATGAAAAATTGTAGTTTAGTATTTTTAAGCAAATTGAAAAGAATTTTTCATTAAAAATAAATAAAAACAAATTGTAAGTTGAGGCGTTACAATAATGACTTTGTTAACCCTGTATACAAGTTGAAAAACATTTGCAAAGTTTATCAGCATCATTTTCATTCCCTTTGAAGTGAAGAAAATTGGCCTCAATATTTGAGTTCGTATTTTATGCCTGATAATTCAAAACGACGAAAAACATTGGGAAGATGAAGGGCACAATCGTCGTAATAACTGTCCATACAAGGAAGTTGACAACTAATATTATTTGTTCATTTCTTTACTTTCTCATCTTCATTTAATGTTTAGTAATCTTTTTTTGAAAGTCATTTAACTACTGTTATTACTTAAATTATATTTGATGTTAATATAACAATTATTCTTATAATGAAATTTTAACTGTCCATACAATTATTCTAATAAAAATTATTTAACCTTAGTATGCCAAATGATTAATTAACATAATGATATTTGCCAAAATAAATAAACAAAATCAAAATTAATATATCTTATTTGATATATAAAAAAACCTATTATTAGTAAAAAAAGATTCATCAAACAATATTTCTTTTCAGATTACAATATTAAAATTACTAACAAAAATTAAAAAATTAATTAAAAAGAAAAAAACTTTAAAACAAATTAAAAGAATTTGATTTATATATATAAAAAATAAAAAAAATATTACAATAACTAACTAATAAAAATTAAAAACAATTTTAATATATATATATATGGGGGTACCACTTCAAAGTCATAATCCATATATATAAACCACGGCTTAAACCAAAAAAATAAATAATAAAAAATTAAATTAAGCCGTACGACTTTAAAGTCGTAACTATATTTATGATGACTTTTAAGTCGTAAATATATTTACGACTTTTGAATGACAAGCACATTAAAATCGTGAATTTGTCTACGACTTCAAATAAAAAAGAAAAAATAAATAAAGATCGTGACAAATTAGAAGTCGTGCGAGGTGATACAACTTACCTCAAACGGTAATTTTTAAAATTTTTGCCCTCATATGGTAATTAAAATATTTTTTTGACCCCTTATTTGTCAAAAAGCCGCATGTAATTATGTGTCATGTAGCAGGCTTGATACCTAGGTTTTGTTAATCGTATTATGATTTTTGATGGACAATTTATTTCCTTCTCCAAAAAATAAATTTAATTGTTTTAAACTGTGATTTGTAGAGTAGAACTAGCAAGATGTGTATGTTCAAATGAAAGTGTGCATTGCTAAAGTCTGTCTATCTATTTCCCTATCAGGCGTGGTACAGTAATCCATCTCTTAGAGATTGGTTGAAGGAGCATGCTGATACATCAGAGTTAAATAAGTTGAAATGGTCATATTATCAGATTAACAAGAGCCCGTGGTATGTGTTTTGTCGACAATGTAATTTACCAATTGAATGGTGTATATAATAGATATATAGTTAGACTTTGGTGATTCTTATGCCAGAGAATCAGCCTGGATTAAGGCCAAAAATCCTAAATTAGCTCATTTGCTTCCTTTAGTATTAAGTTTATCCAGAATTTGTTTTCTTAATCCAAGGGACCCTTTTTTACAATTCAATATCTGTTGACTCTTGAAATCGCTAGGACCGAATGCCAGGTGGTGTTCTTGACAGATACATGAAAATCCATCAGCCTTGAATACTGTAAATATTATTTTAATATAATATACAGAGTAGAATGGTAGAACCTACTTATTTTAAAATGATCCTTTTATGTCCAGATATGTTATATTATTTTAAACTATTCACTGTTGCAGGTCTAGCATTGACGAAGACGAGGCATTTTTGTCGACTGCGGATTCAGCAATAAGGCTGCTTTCTAAAGCAACTAGGATAGGGAAAGATTGGAAGGGTTTGGAATACTGAGCAGCATTTCCCTTGCTGAAACCTGCTGGTGCTAATTTCTACCCACCAGACATGGACAAAATGGTACCATTATATTAAGCATATGCTATCAAAAGAATTCGTTTGCAAATTTGAAAAATGATAAAGATGTTATCTTGCAGGAGTTTGAATTATGGAAGGATGGGTTTAGGAAAACACGAACAGAAGGAAGAAACAGGCTTTTTCAGTGTTATTAAAAGGCACAGTGAATTTATTTTAGATTCTCATCAGTCTGATAACAAAGCAGGTTCTCATGATCTCTATATAGTTCCTTACTCTGAAGAGTACAAATCTCTTCTTGCAAAACCTGTTGTTTTATTGCATAAAGCTGGAGAAGTTAGCGACTCACCGAGGTATGTTGATTTTCATCCATGTTCTCATTATTAAGCAGCCATTGTTTTAGTTCATGCTAAATACTACTTACAAATGCTGATTAACTCTTTCTTTACCGATGTAGTTTGAAGAGGCTGCTACATATCAAGGCTGATGCTTTCCTTTCAAATGATTATTATGACTCAGATATAGCCTGGATGGAATTGGTTAGTCATATTCTGTATTTTATTTTTGTGCTATAGCCATTATAAAGTTGTAGCAAAGTTGGTGAAATTTGTTGTGAATACTGAATATGTCTAGTTACTC
This sequence comes from Glycine tomentella, assembly GCA_007407185.1. NCBI lineage: Eukaryota > Viridiplantae > Streptophyta > Magnoliopsida > Fabales > Fabaceae > Glycine > Glycine tomentella. The sequence continues at coordinate 305,254 of PYAF01004217.1, forward strand.
TCATGTATCAAAATAACTCCATTATTTAGATATTCGATATCAAAAAAACTGATGTTGTATTGTTAGCTTCAATGATGTAAACGGGAAATTTTATTCAAAGAATGCTAATTTTTATCAGGGTTTCAGTTTTCTTGTCATGAACATAGACATGGACATGCTACATTACTTTCATGATATTTTTCTGATATTTGGGTTCTTCCATGTTTATTTCTTTCCTCTCCAGTATAGCATTTAGTTCATAAGTTAAATCTGTTTCCTCTGTAAAACAAAGTAGAAAACATCATGGTTGTTTCTCTTAACTGCCTCTAGCTGACTAGATTCAAAGAATCATCTGTAAGATTATAATTTTTATTGTTGATGTGATCAAATATCATTGTTTTAACCTATTGCTAAATAGTTTATATTGCGATACATTTTAATATTATGAAATTATTGTTTACCTTCTATTATTTTCTGTGCACGACTCTAAGTTGGATGTCACTATTGGTCCATATGAAACTTATGAGGATAAACTTTTTGGATATAAGGTAAGTCTTAACAATGAGGCTTTGTACAACTTATACAATTAAAGTCCTACGATTATATTAAACTTAAATGATTCTTTCATATTGAAATGGTTCATACTTCTCAAAGTTATAGCAGATTAGTATTGAATGAAGTAGTTTGATAATGGATATAAAAAAATTATATTTTCATTGTAATTTAAAATTTAGATCTAGAGATCAGTGTCATGGTTTGGTTTGTCGTAGACGAAATTCTATTCATTACCAAGAATATCAGTATTTACTGTCAGATTTTATAACGGATCCACACATTGATGATTTTCATGGTTGCATCCCCTGAATTCTCTGCAGTTCTTAATGGTTTGAGGTACTCATGCATAATTTGAGATTGACTGAATGAGTTCATCGAGGGAAGATTGTAGGACAACTGTATCCAAAATATCTTTCAATGACCCTTGTCATTATTTTAGGCCCTTGTCATTATTTCATATATCCCATTTATTAAATATTAAAATAGTAACACTTGCTAGGATAATGTAAGCATCCAAAAGATTAAGTATGTAAAGTCGCTTTGCTGAAAGCATAAAGTAACATATCTGTAAATTATTTATTGCATATGGATTCCATGTTCTCGGTTGAATCTGTAAATTATTTTGCCCTATCATGAATAAGCAAATATAAATCATTCCACAGTCTAAATTCACTGGAAACTTGCTAGCATTATCCCTCTTGAAAAGACCTACGATGCTATCTTTAACTTGTGAATCAGTATTAGTAATAGCGTTGCAATTCTTTTAGGCAACCTTTGAAGCATATATTGGAATCAGGGATGATGAAGCAACAGCTCAATTGAAACTCTTTGGTGATAATCTGCAGGTACTATGCTTCAACCATTCCATTGTGAATCAGTTTTGTTGTTTTCTTTTTATTTCTAAATTCAGTGTAATTGACATCTCAAATGATTCAACATCTTAGGCTTTTGGAGCAAAATCTCCTAATGGACTGTGCATACAAATAAGAAGAATAGAATGCAGCACATATCCGTGTTATCCAGCTTCTGTATAATGCAGGGGTGAGTGTTAGGAATATTTGAATATTGAGTGTGAATTTGTGTGTATCTCTCTCTCTACACACACACATATGAGGAGGGATCAATCTAATCTACTCTAAGAATAACTCTAAAGAGGTTACTTTCTATTCTTACCCTTTATTTTCTTTTAATCTTATGGTCAAAGATTATATATATAAATGCTTCTGAGTTCTGACAGTAATTTTCCAGTTTCTGTTCAATTCTGAACTAACCTACTGTCCAAAATAGTGGTAAAAAACATGATTCGATGGACAAACAGTACAGTCCATGACATCTGGCTTAGTTATTACGGTGGCCACAATTTTCCATGGGTTCTTTCTAATAAAATTAACATGGGATTGAAATGCAGTAATTTATGCTTAAAACTATCCAACTGGAAATTTTACATTGAAGAATTATTTCAGGATGTCAAGGGACCACAAACTCTTGCTTTCAATCTTCCAAATGATGAGCGTATTGTAAAAGACCGGGGATCATCAATGGTCATGCTTAAGAATGTTTCAGAGGCCAAGTTACATTTCTGCCCCTAAAATTTCTGGTTTGTTGAAGTTACAACTTACAATTTTGAATGGGCCTCTTCAATTTCTTATTTTTCTAAATGGATATTTTGTGAACCTGTTAATTCTTAACAGGTTTAAGCATATTCTTCTTCCTATAGCTGTTGCCTGTGTTGCAAAGGAGCAACAAGAACATGTAGATTTTGAATCATTCTTTACGCATACAATTTGCCATGAATGCTGCCATGGAATTGGACTACATACCATAACACTTCCAAATGGCAAAGATCAACTCTCAGATTGGTCAGTTCCACAATATACTTCACTTAAGCAATTTCTTTGATTGCTAAAACTTTTGCAGTAAACTTACTGTCAGTATGGCGGCTAAATTCATTGTCATTGTTATTATTATTCTTATTATTATTTTAAAAAATTATTGGTGAAAACCTGAACCAATTATTCTTTATTTATTGTACAGTGGTTTAAGGCAAGTCATATCTGATTTAGAGGAAACAAAGTCTCCTATAATTATGTGTATCTATTATAAATTTGTAACTATACAAACCAATATCCATAGTGTCTTAAAACATGCTGTTCTAGCATCTCTATTTGAATAAAATACATTACTTACAAATGGCTGTATCATTCCTTTTGATAAAGGAATTACAAGAATTTTACTCGGCTCTGGAAGAAGCAAAGGCTGATATAGTTGGCCTTTGGGCATTGAGGTTCTTAATATCCCAGGTTAATTATTATACTTTTTTTTTTTTAATTCTCTGTCAGGGATGAAATATTAATTTATTGAAGGAAAGGTTAAAATACATGGCATGAGAATCGCGAGTTATTAGAATGTGAATTTAGACCTAACTCAACCCCAAAAGCTATAGGGTGAGGGTTGCCCCTCACTTATATACCCTATCTTAGTTTTATCTCTAGCCAATGTGAGATTTGAATTTTTTCCAATACACCTCCTCATGCCAGCACTTTTGGGCTTGGTGCGTGAATAATGGTGGGTGATCCTATGAATGGATCTTAGATATGCTCTGATGCCATCTTTAATATGAGTTTGGACTTAACTCAACCCTACAAGATAACTCATATGGTGAGGGTTGTCCCTCACTTATATACTCTATCTTGATTTTATTTCTAACCAATGTGAGACTTGAGTTTTTTCCAATAGGAATTATCCTAAAACACGAAAAGCAGTTAAAAGAAACACCAAAAAAAAAAAAAAAATAAAACCATCAGCTTGACTATAAGAAACAAAAATCCCCTGAAAAATCCATGGTAGAAAGTAGTTTCTCAAAATTCTTATGGTTGCACTAAGTATATGTCATAACTTTAATTATATGCCATAAACACCAAGTCAGAAATAAAAGCAAGAAAATACAATCTCTGACCAAACATATTAAAATGGATAAATGAAAACAAATATAAACAAAATATAAAAAGGTTCTTATACTCCACTATACCAACAACAATCTAAATTAAGAAATCACATACCTTTAAGATAATATAAAGTATCAACCTTTATATAGATAGAAGGTTTAATTATTTAAACATGTTCCAAGTTAGAAAATAAAATCCTTGAAACTTTCAAAAAAATTATAAAAGGGTTAAATATATAAATATAGAAATGTTCATATTTAGTATTTAAAAAAAATAATTCATCTAATTTTATTCCCTCTGTTTTTTCATATGTAAATTGTGGTTCCTATTTTTCAGAAAAATTGTCTACTTTTAATCTCTAACTTATAGAAATAGGAACCACACTACACATTTCCATAAGTATAAGATTACAATGTAACTTTATAGTCCAAGTCTTGGACCATCCTTCCAAAAAAAAAACACTCTTGACCAACTCTTAACAATTCACAAAATTTAATAAACGGCTTTTCAGTACTATTCATTCAATTAAACCCACTTTAGCTTATTTACCTTCTGGACGGTTCCTACTCATGCCACAGGTCATATTATCAGTTCACCATTTATCTGGATCGCAGGAATGTGAGCAATCTTAGACCAGTGTTTGCCTTTCCGACTTTGATATCTTGCTTCTAATAAAGGACAGTCATCTATCTCCAGTAATTCAAGAGAGGATGGAAGCTGATCTTCGGGCAAAGACTCAAGGCTTTTACAATCGCAGATGATAAGCTTTGTGAGGGAAGTGAGATGTCGAAGCCCTTTTCCTTCCAACAACTTTAAATCATCAAAATTCCATAGGGACAGATATTGCAGCGAAGTGGGCAGTAAACACTCCTTCAACAGGGTGTTAACAACATCTTCCTCCCCAAAACCAGTAATGGAAAGACGAAACAGAGAAGTGAGGCGTTGGAATAGGAAACCTAACTCGTGTTTAGACATTGATGATAGCATTCCAACTTCAACATCAAGTGTTTGTAAACTGGAAGCCAAATACGTCGGGGGCAATGATGTTAGCTCTGGAAGCACAGAAAGCCATAACCATTGAAGGGCAGGGAGATCAATCTGTTCTGGAAGTGACCTAAGTTTCTTACAATTCCCAACTTGAAGATGAGTTAATTTGAGAGCATTCGTTCCACCTTGAGTAGTAATTACTTCCATGTTGGGACATTTGAGGATTACAAGACTTTGTAGGGAAGAGAAACCATCTAATTGTAAGGAAGCCAGGGAATGGCAGCTTTCGTCAATTGTCAGATATTTAAGTGATGTGTATTTGTGCCATGATTCGGGAGACAGAAATTCTAAGTTCTCACAGTTGGAAATGTGAAGTGATTGCAATGACGTTGGCAAGCCATCAGCTGAGAAGGAAATCAAATTGGGAATATCCCTAAGAGTCAGCCATCGGAGACAATTGGCAGCTAGTAAAGTTGTCAAGCTGTCACATTTTTCAATCCGTAGATTCATATAAGAAAAGTTGCGAAGCAAGGACAACGAGTCTTCTCCTGCTTCTCTAATTGCTATTTCTTCAATTGATGTGTTCCAATGTAGATCATGTGATTTTGCCTCTAGCTGGTTGCACTCTGATATACTAACCTCTGTCAACGAAGGTAGATGGTTGGGCAAGTTTCCTTTCAACTTGGGGCATTTTGTTAAACTCAAACGCTTAAGGCAAGGAAAAGGAAATTTGCTGCCTTCACCTTCAAATGGTAGCCACTCTTCCCACTCTGACATCCCTTGAAACTGTATACTCTCCAACAATGGAAATGGTTGAAACGAAAGGGAACCCCCATTGTTGCAGTAGAATTCTTCACCAACTGTCTCCACCATTTTCATCCTTTCTATCACAAGCTCCTTGAGAGAAGGTAGTTGTCCAAATGGTGGAAGTGAAAAACAATAGTTGCAATCACTAATGCAAAGGAATATAACATAAGAATATGAAGAGTCACCCAACCATTTAGGAAAGCTTGTGCCACTGTAGTCTCTTATGCTGAGTTTCTTTAAATTTGTTGATGGTTGCAGGTTCTGAAGTACATCTTTCTCAATTTTGAATCTTGTGGCTCACTGCCCACTCCAGCTTAAGCTCCTCAATATGTTCTTTCTTCTTTAAGTCAGCTTGAAAAGCATCATTGGGATCAACAACATTTTGTAGCCTCAAAATGGAAAGTGTACCTTGCAAGTAAGGAAACTTTCTTAATTCTCTCATAGTTACTCCATCTTCTGTGCCTACAATAAAAGAAGTCAACACATGGAGATCTTGTAGCTTGCTTATTTGTGCTGGCATCTGTGACAAATTCGTGCCTCTAATATCAAGGTGATGTAGATTGACCAAATTTCCTATCTGTTCAGGTAGCTGAGTAAGGCATTTACAATTTGACAATTTTAAAGTCTGTAAATTGTAAAGCCTAAAGGTTGCATCGGGCAACCTTTTGATGGAAGCATAGGAAAGGTCAAGATACCTCACAAGCACCAAATTGCTTATTGAATCAGGCAACTCAGTGATATTTCGATAGCCAAGCAAGGACAATGTTCGCAAATATTTTAGTTTTGGCAACCAATCATGTGACACCTTTTTGGTTACATAAAAATAAACACCAGGTCCATATTTAGAGAGTGGTAAAAAGGTGCGCAAAAACTTTAGGTCATACAATCCTTCAAATCTTTCAGAGACATCATATTGTCTTGAATGAAATGCTAATTGGCGAACACTTCCTGAGATTTCATTACCTTCAAAATAGCAAGAGTTTTTTCCAGCTATTAGTCTAGCCAAATCATAGATGAGGTCATGCATTCGAAACTTATCCTCTGCTTGAGTTTTGTCTTTTTCAATTAAAGATCTTGATAATAATTCATTAAAGTAGTCATCACCTGCTAATTCCATTGCTTTCTCTCCATGGATTTGTTGAAGAAAGCCTTCAGCCATCCATAACAGAATCAACTCCTTCCTATCCAACAAATGTTGTTTTGGAAAAATTGAGCAATAAGAAAAACATCTTTTCAAATGTGCTGGGAGATGAAGATAACTTATGTGTAAAGCTGGTAACACCTCTTCATGTGCCCATAAGTTACTGTTCAGAATTTTATTCCATTCTTTTGCATCAACATTTGATCGCAAAAGACCTCCCAATGTTTTAGCAGCTAAAGGTAGGCCATTGCATTTTTTTTGCAATTTTCCTACCAATTTCTTCTAGGATTGGATATTCATGGTAACCTTCATTGCCAAATGCATGTTCAGCAAGTATACACCAACAATTGTCATCTGTTAGATGTTTCAGCGCATAAACGGGATATGTATGTGTCATGTGTGCAACTTTCTGCTGTCGAGTTGTCACAATAATCTTACTTCCCTTTTTGCCACTGCTAAAAGGTGCTATTAGGTGATGCCAATCATTATACTTTTCATTCCAAAGGTCATCGAGCACAAGCAAAAACTTTTTATCTTTCAAGTTGTTCTTCAACTCAACACGAAGAGCATCAAAATTAGTACTATTACAATTTTTAGAATTGACAGATTCAACAATTGTGTTTGTCACCCTAAACGTATCAAAATCATCAGATACCCATGCCCAAGTTGTCAAATCAAAATGTTTCTGCACTGCACTATCATTATAAAGGCATTGAGCTAAGGTTGTTTTTCCTAGACCTCCCATGCCCAATATTGTTAGCACTTCTATGTTATTATTCTTCTCATCTTCATCAGAAAGAAGGATGCTCAGTAGCTTCTCTTTGTCATCCTCCCTTGCAACAACAGATTCAACCAATGAATCTGTAACTGTTTTGTAGGAGACTTTCCTAGAAACACTTTGCAAACCAAGAATATCTTTTAGTTTCATAAAATGTTCTAGCCTTCCAGATATTGCTTCAAGCTTGGAATTCATGCTCCTATATAATTGATTAAAGGGAGAAGAAAGTGATGACCACACCTGGCTAGTAAAGGTTTTAAATTCTCCCTCCACCTTGCACCTCAGAGAATCTGTGTTGATTTCGTCCAACAAATCCTCTGCGTCTAAAACAGCATCTTTCAACTCATCAAGCCATGCCTTCACTGCTGAATTAGTGATTTGTTTCTCCTCAGCATCATTGAGCACAGCATTGAGTGCCAACAGCTTTATCTTCAGCTCATCCAAGAGAGAAACATTGAGGTTTCTGTTGACAAAGAAATCGCGAAACTCTGTAGAAGTTATCCTATCCAGCAAGATCTCCACAGAAGCAGAGATAAGTGCCTCTCCCACCATAGCTAAGGCCATTTCTTCTCTAGTTTTGCAAATAGTATCAGATCTCTGAAGCTTTGGTCAAATGCTGAAGGTGATATGGTAGCTAGTGAGGAATTAGGGTATTATCATAAATAAATATTTTATTTGCCTCTGTCTTTGAGAAAACAAAAAATGGTACAATAGTTTATTTCCTTTAATGTGACCATCCAACCACTCTTCATTTGGACTTTTTCAACCCTTTCTGATTTCTTCTGCCTATGAAGTGTAACAATACAGTGAATTTCAGAAAAAAAAAAAAAAAAAAACTAAATAAGAGTTAATTATACATTTTTCTGAGTTCCTAAAACTTGACACCTTTCTCATTCCTCAATTAGTTTGTTTAATGCTTTTAAATCAGCATTCATGATTTCATGTTCAATTATGCAATATTATTTGCTTAGTATATATCGTAGATGCCATATATCATTTACTCTCTTAAACTTTCTTAAACGGCCGACACTATCGCGCATGTAATTTATTTGTTGTTGAAAAGAGTTAGATTCCCTACTCTTTTGTCTTTAATTGATTCGGAATCCTTACAATAAAAGCTATGAATTAACTCTTAGAACATGGCAACATTGCTTACAAAGTTTGCTGGGTGCAGTCAATTTTCACTTTGACAAAGTTTGTATTAGGCAGTTGAAAGTTTTGCTTCTCGTCCAATTAAAGGAATCAAAATTTTAGAATAATTACTTGTTACGTGTAATTTTTTTTATAAAAAAAAATAATTACACTTTTGATCCCTTTAATTTTAATATTAAGTTTAAACTTCATCATGTATAATTTTTTAGCTATCACTTTTTATATTTAATTAAAAATAATAATTTCATATTTCTAAAGTTATGATAATTTATTCCTTCAAAAAAGTTTTGACAATTTACATATAATTTTTTATTATTGCAAATTTGTTTATTTATTTATTTATTCGTATAAAGTGTATAAAAATAAAGTAATAGATTACTATTAACAAAAAAAAAAATGACATGGTGCGGCAAATTGATAATAATTTGGTAAGATTTTAAATGACTATTATTATAAAGAAATCATGTATTTTAGATTGCACATCTCTATATGTTTTTTTTAGCTTTTTAAGGGTAATGATACAGGACATGGAGAATAAAAATTGAAAATAAACCTTTTCAAATTGAGGATGTGATTAAGTTGCCTTAACATCAATATTAGTTGTAGATTTAATTGCTTACAAATATTATACAATGACAATAAAGTAGCAATAGGAATGGTCGATAGTTTTGATCACAATTTCTTACATTGAAGTCCTTACAATACATTTTGAGGTGATGTGTCCTTAAAAGAAGTTATTTTTTTGTCTCTTAATATATACTTATCTTTCTTACATCAATTTATATAAATCAAAGTCACCTCACAATTTCATTCATACGTTATTAGATGAAATTTTAAATGAGAAACTTAATTTTAATAATTAAATTATATAAGAATAAAGTATAAAGAATTAAAATTTAAAATACTATATTATGTCCCATAAATTAAAATATGAGTGAGAACTAAAAAAATATAATTAAACCAAAACAACACATAGCCTAAATTAGAGATCCCTGTAGAATAAAAATCAAAGCCTTGCAAGTGGTGGGTAACGGATTCCCAAATAACATAGGACCTTAGAAAAACAAATAGCTTGTGCAACCCAACCACTTATGTAACCACATCCACAAAATCATTGAATAACAAAATAAGGCTCGATAATGTAGCTAGTAGGCATTTATATCCTATACTCTTATTATTGGATCATACACCTCCCATTTTGCATTTTGAAAAATCCATTCTAGAATACAAATTAAATGAGCTTTCAAAATGTAATGAGAGGTATATAATATAATAATGGGGGTGCAGGATACAATAGCTTTAGTTAGTGAATATTCAAACCCAACCAATTCTAAGAAATGTAAGCACTTGGGTTCAACCTAGGGGTAACCAAAGCAGCAAGGGGGACCTTTTTTTGCAAGGCAAGCCCAAATGACTCCTCCATGTCCAACACCTTCACCCCATTTGGTAGCTTCCAATCAAAGGAATGCACCAAAGTGCCCAAAATGTAGTGAACCAACACAATCCCCATCCTAGTCCCTGCACAAATCCTCCTCCCAGCACCAAATGGAATCAACTCAAAATCATTCCCACGTGGGTCAATTTTGGCATTCTTCCCACTCAAAAACCTTTCGGGCCTAAACTCCAAAGGATTGTCCCACACGTTAGGGTCTCTTCCTATGGCCCAAATGTTCACATTCAGCCTAGTGTTCTTGGGGATGTAGTACCCATTCACCTGGCATGGTTTGGATGAGATTCGAGGCAGGTTTAGGGGTGTTGAAGGGTGCTTTCTATAGGTCTCTTTGCAAAGGGCTTGGAAGTAGGGAAGCTTTGGTATGTCAGATTCTTTGAGGCGACGATCCTTGCCTATGACTTGGTCCATTTCCTCATGAGCCTTCTTCATTATGCTAGGGTTGTTCAACATCTCGGCTAAGGACCACTCTATGATACTTGAAGATGTATCAGTGCCTGCGGTGAATAGGTTCTGAAACAAAAGATTATATAGTTATCAGAACAAAATCTAAAGTTAGAAAATGTTGGTGCGAAGTATGATTTCAAGGTGAGAGATTAAATTATATCACTGTAAAATGTGATTTGTATTGATTCGTTGAATTTTCACTATATATAATCTAGATTTTTTGAGTTAATTTTGGTTAAAACTGAACACTATTAAGAAGGTATTATTATCTTTACATTGTAACTTAATCACAACATTTATTATTTTCTAGTGTAAACAAAATTTTGTCATTTTTTATATAAAAAAAACTGTGCCTACACTAGACAGTATGCATATAAAATAAAATAAAATGGAAAGTAAATCTTCTCATATCAAATTTAACATGATATATAGTTAATGATTCACTATAATTTCAGTTGAGATATTTTCTTACAATCTTGGGACATCACTTTCCGTGGCCCCAATTCCAAATGCATCCAAGTTGATATAAATAATTGGGTATGGAATTTAAAGCATATGGCCCAACACTAGCTTGTTTTCAGAATCTATTCTATCTTGTTTTTCTTTAAACCATAAATGATCTTCCAGTCCATTGTAGTTATCCTCAATTTCTCATATGACAATTTTTTTAATTAATTTCATTTTTTCTTATAACAATAAAACACATACGCCAATCCTAATAGTTAATATAAATAATAACAATTTGTGTTCTTCGATTAAGTGTTTTCAGATTCAAATTTTGATTGATTTTTGAATATAAAATAAATCGTATTAAAAAGAAAATATTTACCTTTGATGAACAAGGTGGTTACTGATGAAGATTTATTACTACTTTGGACGAGAGACAACTTCATATAATATTATGATTATAAAAATTAAAAACACACTTGAAAAGTGTGATAAAGCGTTATACCAAGAGTAGTGCCTTGATGTTGGTAAGTGATAGTTTCTCCCCATCATTGTTCTCACTTTGATGAGCCATGACCATGTCTAAAAAATCAGGCTTGCCCTTTCTCTTATGACTAGAAGCAACATGCTCCTCAATCATCCTCGTCAAAAACGCATCAAACTTCTTGTGCAACTGCTTCATCCCACGCTCTATGCCTTGCAAGTCCAACTTTGCCAAAAAGGGTATGAAGTCACCAACGTTGAAGTACCCAGCAATGGTCATGAGCTCAACCACCATGTCCTTGAACTCGTTTGACTCCAAACCTTTCGTCGCGAACACGCGACGGCTCAGTATCACTCGACCGATCATGTTGGCCATGGAGTATGTCAGCATCTCCGCCACCACCACCATGGCCTCACCTCTCTTGCTACAATCATACATTGCACGAAGCATGTACCCTATCTCTTCATTTCGAACTTGGGCCCAATCATCAAGAGCTTTTCCTCCAAGCATGTGCAAGTTGCTTAGTTTCCTAAGCAACTTCCACCGTGGTCCATAATGAGAAAACACCATATCCTGTGATCAAGAACGGATCCAAAATAGAGGAGGAGCCAAAAGTGAAAAGATATACATATGTAAGTATCTTAGTATATTATAATAAAACTATATATATATATATATAGAGCATATACATAGAAAAAGAGAGGAGTTCACTTATTTTAAGAATCTCATGTTTGGATTAGGACCATGCAGTTTTATTTTATTTAAATCCAAATCGACTCATTTATGAACTATTTATAAAAATCGTTTGGTTAATCGAACGTTTATTTTGTATAGTGGGTTGGTTTAATTTTTTTAAAATTACTTGCATTTATTTATGTTTGGTGAGGTTAAATTCAATTATTCATTTTATACCTGGATCGATTTTTGTAAAGAATTCAACAAAAACGACTTGAACCACTTTTAAATCGAACCATTTTTATAAAGGGGATCAATTTGGTTTTTTTCTTCATAACAGATAGATTTTGTCAAAGTGGCTTAGTTCAGTTTTCAATCAGTTAATGCATCTAGTTCAAATTTTTGGCACACTTTAGTTTGGATAAACTTCTCAATAAAATATTTATAGAAAAAAAAGAAAATAAATTGAGTTTTTCATATAGATTAAAATTAATTTAGGCATAAATTAATTTATAAAAAATTTCTCATTAACTTCTTTGAAAATTAATTTAATTCTATTCAACAATTAATGAGAGAGAGAAGTATAATTATTTATAATAAGTGATATGATATAATATGATAAAAGACCGATAATTAAAAATGAGTGACATTAATGAAATGTTCAAAATTTTTTAAAAAAAAATGGAGTTTGTAAAGATCATAAATTACTATTATCATAAAAGTTGAATAAGGAGGTGATGCATTCCTACCTGTGCATCATAAGCCAAATGGGTTGCACCAGCATTGGAGGGCCGGTTAGAGAAGTTTTGATCAAGGGTTTTGAGGAAGGCACGAGCTGCCGATGGAGTAGAGGCCACAACCATGTTGTTAGTGCCCATTTTGAGATACATTATAGGTCCATATTTTTTGGCCATTTTTGCTAAGGTGACATGGGGCATGCCTCCCATGAGAGGGAGTGCACCAACAACTGGCCACCCTTTTGGGCCCGGTGGGAGGTTAGGGCCATAGCTTTTGAGGATTGTTTGAATGGAGAGATGAGTGATCAAGAAGATCAAAATGGAAGTGGCAATTTCTTTTAGAAGTAACAATGTGTCCATGGTGAAGCTAATTTTTTTGCTAGTTGCTATGAAGTTATTATTTGATGATTCGGGATTTCTATGATGGCTTGGGGTATATATTTAAGATGGGATGTGTGGTGATGTGGTGTTTGGAAGAGTTTGTTCTCCACCCCCTTGGTGGAAATGTGAATAAACATATTATATAATTACCCAAAATAGGTAATTATTGATTAAACAAATTCAATATTTAATTAACAGTTTAATTTTGGTATACAAAAAAATTGTATATTATTAACTTATTATCTTAAATGTGACTTTTAGAATATCACAAAAAATAATAATTTTTGATAATATAAAATTTATAATTTATTAATATTATGACATTGTAGAGGATTCTTAATTATTAATTTTTGATCAATAAAATAGATTCTATTTGGAAGTGCATCAGACGAATTGTTGTTTATTCTTGTTAGCACATTTTTGAAAGAGATATTAGACTAATTTATATAATAACTATTTAATTATAACATATTTTATAATATGTTTTTAATTGTATTTTTGCATCACGTTATTTATCGTGTTTTATATTTTTATTTCTTTCGTGATTATAAAAAATTCTAAAAAATTATTGTATAAAAAAAAATCTACTAAAAATTTATAAATAAACTTTTGGGCCTTCTGAATGGTGAACCATTAGACAGTCGGAATTTGATAAAGATAAAATTTTCAATGATTGGGGTGAGTAGTGCGTGCATGAATCAGGAGATTATTTGTGAAAAAGGAAAGTGGGTCAGTCCAAGGGAGTAGTAGGTTATCAGCTAACATGGGGCGTGCAAAGTGTGCAACCAAACTTTGCATGTCCAACCTAACGCCTATGACAGATTGCATGCATCTAGCTAGTCAGCTGCCATTCTTGTGTGGAAATAGCGTTTCGAGGATCCCAATGCACCACCATCAATTTTTTTGGTTTACGCGCCAATTTAATTGACTATTATGATTTTAAACTTTAAAGAGTAAATTAATTAACAGTTGAAAATATTTTTTTAAAGGATAATGTTAGTTGTTTACTTGTTATTTTTTTTTAATGGTGATATTTGAATTCAAGATCTTTTCTCTTTATTTTTTTATCTATCAATTCAATCTTATAATTTTCTCCTTGCCCATCTAACCATCAAGCTAACCTTCTTAACTCCTCACAATTCACAATTTGAGGGATCATTTTTTCATTTTATTTATTTAAAGAATTATTTGTATGTCTACTACAACTTCAAAGACAAAGTTGATTAGTAATGTACAATATCAGGAACTATTTTGTCATTTTATTAATTTTAGGGACCAATTTGACTTATTATTATAAATTTAGGGATTAAATTTGTGAATCAATCACTCTATTAGAAAATATCCCCAACACATTAAATATATTTTTTTTGTTGACTAAAAGTTTAAGTAAGTTGGATCTCAAGTACTTACCAAGGTCAAGACAGACTTCAAAATACTTACAGATATTTTAACTTAGCCACCAACAATAATAGAGGTGTAAGCGAGTTACAATCAACTTGCAACCTCAATCAATTGAACCTTAACCCAACAAAATTTTGGCGGGTTGAGTTGACTCATCAAATTGGTTTGGATTTACTTTGGTTAATTGGATTAGGTTTTGAGTTGGAATTCCAAATTCGATAAACTTAACCCAAATCAATACATATAATATTAATAATAAAATAATAAATATTCTAATTCTATCATTGTGTTATTATGTATGCCTTGTAACCCTAAAATAGAGGAAAGACAAAATAAAATTATAATTATTTCCTTAGCTAATTTTTGGATGCCTGCATAAAAAAGGAACATATACAATGTAAGTGACACATAGTCTCATATTGATAAATATTATGTGTATGATAAATGTGTATTTGATGAAATTATGTGCATGATTTCACATATAAATAAAGAGAAAAATAATGATATAAAGTATAAAAAGCTATAAAAAAAATGTTATAGTTTTAGTTTTATACCTCGGGTATTAAGACTAAGAAATTTCTATTAACTGATTTTGACATTAGAACATGAATGAAGTATGTATTGTGTGTTTAATTCAAGAAGCAAGTAAAGTCGGTAAACTCTAACCCCGACAATGACTTTGTTATCTATTTTAACCTCTTTTACATCTTTCTTTGTTATAAATTCACAAAAACATCTTTTTAACTTTGTTTATCATTAGATTTGTTCTTAAGTTTCACCAAACCACCACCAAACCACCAAAAGTTTGTGTCTTTATAGATTTCTTGTGATATTTGTTAGCTTACATAGTATATTCGTGAAATTACACAATATTGAACAAGTCATTTTGGAATCGATACTCGGACTTTCCGTTTTATACTACATGTTACGATTTGGTACGCTTGTCAAGCCTACAAGAAGTTTTTTTGACGCCGTTGTGAGAGACTTGTGTCTCAATATTGGACAAATTTGGGCTTTTACTATGTTAAGCTTTGTTATTTTATCCTTTCATTCGTTGTGTTTTTATTTTGTTAATTTTATTAAAAAAAATTGTTTGAGTCTATGTGTGCGATGAATCTTTGAAGAATTGACTCCATGGAAGATTTTTGGAGTAGTATGCTAACACAACAAAGGCATATTTGCAATCAGCTAGAGATGTTGTCTGATCATCTCGAAATCATGCAATGGAGGGTCAGCTACCCACATCCTATCAATTGTGATTACTGTGAAGGAGAGCATTTAAAAGATGATTATCATCTATACTCCATGGAAATGGAAAGAGCATGGTGGGAGCAAGAGTTACACCTTCATAATCAACACAAAGAAGAAAGACTCTCTAATCTTGAGAATGTGTTCATGTTATTCATTGAAACTTTTCCAAGCTAGAATTCATAATCTTGAGATTCAACTTGGGAAGCTAGCAAAAGAAATGGATGAAATAAGGGAAGATAATTCAAAAAAGGTTGAAGCACATGAGGAGAGTCTTGAAGAAGAGCATGATTCAAGAGAAAATGGTGAACAAGAAGAAAAAGATGATAAGAGAAAATAGTGGGAGGTGTTTACACAAGTAGAAATTCAACAAGAAAACCTCCCTCAAATCAATATCCTTCTCTACTAATTTTCCTTGTTCACCAACACTTCCTTCGTTGTGGTTTGGAAACCACTTCATGGATACATGATGTTCATGGAGTTTCTACCTAAAGAGAGCAAGAAGAAGGAGGATGTGTTTTTCCTAACCTATTGGTCACCTTAAGCACCAATAAACATCAAGCTAATGACATTAAAAGAGCATTTTTTTGGAAGACAACCCAGCTTCTTACCCTTTTACTTTTGCACTTTGCATTTTAATTTGTTAGATTTAGTTAGTTGAATACTTTGCTCATTTTTAATGCTTTTAGTTTGATTCTTGTTTGTTCTATGTTTTTGTTTGTGATGTGTGTTTGTTATTTTTGACATGTTGAATACATGCTTATGTGATTGACCATGCCTTTTATGTGTGTTCTGATAGTGTTTTCATCCAATTATCCAGTATGTTTAGTTTTTCTCAAATGCATATCAACATTGTGTATCAATGATTTTGGCTTGAAGCCTTGCTCTATCGCTTGAAGCCAAAACCATTGGACGCATTAATTTAATTGTGCTGCATTTTTGGCAAAGCCACAACCAGGCGCTTAAGCCAAAAGTCACCTTGCAAATTTTTCAACTTCCATATTGCCCTAAAATTGTAAAATATAGACATTTAGTCTTCTAATTTTGTAAAACCCACAATTTTGGTCATTCTATCAAATTCAAAATGTGTCGATCGATAAAAAAATTTGATCCTCTAATTTTGCAAATTTTTACACTTCTCTGCTACCCCAAAATTGTAAAATAAAGACATTTAGTCCTCTAATTTTGTAAAATTTGCAATTTGGTCATTCTATCAAATTTAAAATACGTTAATCGATAAGAAATTAATTTGATGTGGTCCAAATTTAGTAATGTGGCACAAGATAATTCGTTTAATATACATCATAATCAATGTTAATCAATTTGAGGGAAGGATCAAAATTGCATATTTTACAAAATTGGAAGATTAAATGTAAAATTGGGGACTAAAATTGTGGATTTTGAAAAATAGGGGAACTATATGTCTCTATTTTAAAATAAGGATCAAAATTACAGATTTTGAAAATAGAGGGACCAAAATTGCATATAAACCAAAAACTGAAGGTTCTCAATTTTTTGTAAATTTATAATAAAGGATATGATAAAAAAAACTCAGGAAAAACTAAAATAGAAACTACAGAAAAGAATCAAAAGAACACAACTTTATTGAAGAACAAAACATAAATGAATACAAGAATTCTCCCCCAAGGATTTGTCCTTCACAAAGGATGTTCTGTTTCCTTTACATAAATTGTCAAATTTGTAGAATGCCTCCCTGAATTTGGAAAGACATATAAAATGGACTAGCAAATTTTTCATTCTTGAACTCTCCAGTTGGAGATGAGAGGTTTTTAAAATAAGAGGTTTTAAATTTTTGGTAATATTTAAATTCATGGAAATATGACCTAGATAAAATTGTTATAATTCATAATGCATGGACTCAAAACATGACTAAAATACTCCATTATAAATCAGTTTTTGACCCAAATCTCATTATTTTTTGTTGCCATTATGTCATGCATCATATGCAACCATTTTGGTTTCCTAATAATGTTCTAAAACTAGATTCATAAGGGCATTAGTGTCATGGGACTGATTAGTTATTCCCGAGACTCGTTCCTAATCATGTACTTGTGTTGCTTTAATCACTTTCCAACTCAATGATTTTGGGTTGATAGGTTTGAACACCTTTTTTTTCATATTTAGGATCTCTTTTCATGACTAATTGATCATCAAAACAGGTTTTGTGGCACATGGATCAAATTTGCTTAATTTGCATACCAAGAAGGGTCATTGATTTTGTGTGTTTGAACCCCTTCTTGCATGTCTAAGTTTTGTCTTCATCAACCATTAAGCATTCAAGAACCACTTGATAACAAATCATACCCCAAAGCACGTAAAATGCTCAAGAATGACTTCCAATACACCTTTTGTATAAATACCTAAGCCAATTCTAACTAACATGGTATGACATGGTTGACAAATAACCTTTTTTCTTAAACATGCGATCAAGTGTTTGATGCTCATATAGGCGTCTATGGACAAAAATATGTTTAGAGAGGTCATCCTCTTAAAAGGATCTATATCTCAAAGGATTAGTTCTGACTCTCGATTGGAGGTGACCTATTGTTGAAGATAGAATTTGAATTTGAATTATTGTTTCTCTTATATAAGAATAGTTTGTTAAAATAGTCTAGATAAGAATAAGTTTGAATTATTATTTCCTATTTTGAATTATAGTTTCCTAATATTGTGCTCGGGTTGTTAACATTATTTATAAAAATATACCTCATTTAAGAGGTGAAAAATATGAATGAGTGAATAAGTGAATGAAGAAATAGATGAATGAATGAATAAGGAATTATTATTCCAATTTATGCGTATCTGATTTTTGACATGGTATCAGAGCCAGGTTCCCTCCATGAATTAGAGTCATGGCACCCTCCATGAATCAGAGCCATATTTCTTCCATTGCCACTAGAGTCTTTTTCTTCCCCATTCCATATCCAAATTATCTTTCTTTTTCACATTCCTAAACGTACATCTCCTTTTATCTTCTCGTACCTATATTTCACTTTTATTTCTCTCAAATCCTGAACTCCTTTCTTTGATGGCCGATTCTAATTCTGAAATACCCAACCATCTACCTCCTCCAAACCCAAACCCTAATTATGGTTTTTCACCTTCTCTGATTCTCCGAACTCCATCTTTGACTCACATAATCCTTTCTCGTATCTCAATCTTCTCTCCGAAAACAACACAATGACACAATACAAACCTGTGTTGAATCCTTCTCCTACCTCAGTTTTGAAACCTCCATGCATGTATTCCATTTAAAAGTCATTGATGTGAAGCTTGTTGCACTGTTCTGAATCCTTCATAGAACAACCCTGAAGTCTATTGACTTGAACATGTGATTGTTCTAAATCTCTTCCCGTATCTCAATTCTCTTTCTACCTCACATAACTGAAGCCCCTGCTGTGGACTATCCTGAAACATCTCCTGAACCTATTGCTGATCAAAGTCATTCCTGGAAGAGTGTTTGAAGAAGCAATTGGCAAGTTGAGCATGACTGATATTCATGCACCAACTTGAGGGGGAGTGTTGAAGATAGACTTTGAATTTGAATTATTGTTTTTCTTAGATAAGAACAGTTTGTTAAAATAGTTTAGATAAGAATAAGTTTGAATTATAGTTTCCTAGTTTGAATTATTATTTCCTAATATTGTGCTCAAGTTGTTAACATTATTTGTATAAATATATCTTATTTAAAAGGTGAAATATGAAATAGTGAATAAGTGAATGAAGAAATAAATCAATGAATGAATAAGGAATTATTATTCCAATTTATGCGTATCTAATTTTTGACACCTATGTCACCCAAAAACAAACTAAGTTTGATTGTCTTAAATGAAATCTTGTTAAATACATTTTCCAATGGAGTAATTACAAAATCAATAAGATGGCATATACAAGATAAGGTTGGTGTCATTATAAGCATGGTAAGCACAAAAGTTCCATTCATAGGAATTAGAAAGGCCGACTATGAGATTTCATAGGCCCATGGTGAAAAATTAATTTAGGTGCTTTTATATTTAAGCATATAAAATATAAATATATACTATATAGAAAATAGACACATAATTTCATTAAAACTTACATGTTTTCTTACATTAAACAGATAGTGTAGTTTTAATAAATCTCAAAATGATATATCATATTTTTATTAATTTACTCTATATTATCATCTATCATTTAATTTATTTCTAAAACAATTACATAATATAAATATCTGTACATAAACTAGGCATGACAATGGGATGTGCCGGTGATATGTATGACTCTCCTTGTCCTCATTCTTATAGAAAACATGATATGTTCACATTAAGAAAAGTAGATTTATATTTTTAATTTATCTTCATGCCAACTAAGTTTTACTGATTTGGATAAAGTTGTGAGGAACTCGTTACGTTCTTTATAACTTTAATTTACTTATATATTAATAATTTAATTTAATTTTATATTTTATCTGTTCGAAAAAATATTTCATTTTAGTTGTTATTGTCTATCATCAACTAAATATCATTTCATATTAAATATTTCCTATTTTTGTTCTATACTAATATGCCAATATTTAGTTTTTTCATTTATAATTTGATTTTTTCTATGTTTCTTATTTTCTTTAAAAAAAACTATTATCATAGATCAATTCATTTAGTATGGACTTATGAAAGTAATACACAAAAAAGAAACTAACAACCAACATAATAATACTTTTCAATCACATATAACGTCTTAATTTAAACAAAAAGAGACATAAAATAAAATAATAATTTTAATTTAGTTATAAAAAATAACCTAAATAATATAAAAAATTATTAATGACTATAAAAAAAATATAAAAAAAGGACCCATTTTAGCTGCGGCCCTATGTTGTCACACCTACGAATAAGGCCCAAGGTCGACCCTGGGAACTAGAAAAGAATACGTAGAAGATAACATAACTAAGATTGTGATAAGGGTTTACCTAGAAACCCTATTTAGAACTTAGGAAGACCCTATTCGAGAGGAGTACTCACTCTCCAAGATAACACAAAATAGAAAATAATAAAAATACTCATACTGATCAGCACCTCCTGTGTTGACAAAACATTTGAAAGGAAGGAGTCAATCAAAGTGGCACTCTTGCTACAAGACAAATGAAAAATACTGTGTCACTTAGAGTATCATCTCCTAAATCCTAGTTGGCAAAAATCACAACTACATATAAATAGTTTTCTAAAACATTCACTGATAAATAATTTTGTAAAATTACCCATTTTGGTAAAAAAAAAAAAGAGTCTAAAATTAGAAGACATTCACTCACAACACACTTCGATGACTCCAAACGTGTTTCAGTCGTTTTAATCTCTTGGCTTTAGTGCTAATTCCTAACCCTTATAGTGACACCAACTTAGTCTTACAAATAATTTGTACATTGTTACATTAACGCCAACAATACTCATCCTCCATCCTCCCAACTTTCTCAACTCTCTATTATATTATATCATGTCAAAGTAAAAAATCATTTTT
This sequence comes from Glycine tomentella, assembly GCA_007407185.1. Lineage (NCBI taxonomy): Eukaryota > Viridiplantae > Streptophyta > Magnoliopsida > Fabales > Fabaceae > Glycine > Glycine tomentella. The sequence goes on from PYAF01004217.1 coordinate 326,379, forward strand.
GAAAATTAGACTTAAAAATATTTTTCATTCCTAATAAATATCTAAATTTTAAGTTTTCTCCCTAGTAAATTTTTGTTTTGCGTTGAATTACTAATAAAGTGACAATTTTGTTTTTGGTCCTTAAACACTTTTTTTAGTCTACTAAATTAACGAATTTTGTGTTTGATCTCTGATAAAAAAAAACTTATCTTTCATTAGTCTCAACACTAACACAAAATTCGCTAATTTATCAAGGAACAAACACAAAATTCATTAATCTATCAAGGATTAAAACAAAATATATAAAAAAATATTTTTTTTTTATTTTTGAGTCAACGGAAAACAAATATTTATTAAAAAACAAACATAAACATTAAGAATCCATTCCTGTCAAGAACCACAAATTAAGATAACTTGAAGAGATTAAAAGAAAGTAATTAACACCAGAACTTATATTGGTTCACCTCTCAACAAGAGAAGCTACATCCAGTTTCTTCTAATCAAAACTATATTAGAGTTCCACTATTCACAAATTTCAGTTCTTACAAGCTTTACAACAATCAGCCTTTATCAAATCTAGATAAAGAATAGAAATCTAAAACCCTATAGACTCCTAGTGATCAAGACATAGAAAACCATTCTCTACTCTTTCCCTTTAGAGAAACCCACTCTAGAAAAGCCTCAAGAACCCTTGTAATAGTTACAAACAACCAAAATTCTAAAAACAAATTTACAACCAATGTTAATGGAGAGAGACAACCTAATGATTCAATGAATATGAATGAATATAATTTACCAATCAGAGTTGAAATGAAATATAAGTTTCAGAACTTCCTCTCACAAAAGCTTCTTTTAAATCTTTCAATACAACATGAAGAATTGAATATGTGGAACAAGAATTTTAGAACTCAGAATATCCTTTCTCACTTTCAGAAGGCTTATGAAAACTTTGAAAATTTTGTAGAGTATTGTATTGTAAGTTTCAAAAAACTCTTTAGTTATTTATAACAAACTTTTGTAACTGAATGTAATCGATTAAATCGCCCAAGTAATCGATTAAATTTTCATTTGTAATCGATTAAAAACAAACTTAATCGATTAAAATATTCTTCAGTTTTCTGAAAAGGATATATGAACAAAGTAATCGATTATTTCGACCTGTAATTGATTACTACAGGAATACTTCTTTTCATAAATGAACTAAGTAATCGATTACAGATAAGAGGTAATTGATTATCACAGTCAAGTCATGTTCTGTATTTTTTACAATGAACTAAATAATCGATTACATATAAATGGTAATCGATTATCACAGTCAAATCATGTTCTATGTTTTATACTAACTAATCGATTACTTAGTGGCTGTAATTGATTAAAATGTTCTTTACCACTTAACTAATAGATTACCAATATGTGGTAATCGATTAACATAGTTCAAAAAGGTTTTTTCCAAAAACTTAAATCATGAAATCTTGACTTTGATGCAATCATTAAATCTTAAACCTTTTTCACAAACCATGTGCTTTTGTAAAATCATGAATGCGAGTAAATGAATGTTTATGCAATGCAAGGATCATAGGATGATTCTCTCCTACATTAAGCAATTACAAATACCTTCAATTGAATGACATGTACAAAACTAAAACACTCATTCATCTTCAGCATGTATCTTGATCCACCTTCATGCTCCCCCTATATCTAACACTAGGTGTGTTTCCTCTTCTTCATGCTTCCGTCGCGCCTATTGTAGCTCCATCACACACCACTTTTTTGTGTTTCTTCTTCCTCTGTCAGCCACTATGTATAACTCAAAATCCTCTTTTCATCTCGCTCTTGTTGTTTTAAACATTAAGACCTATATCTCCATTACCCTTGAGATGGAGAACGTCCAATACACAACGTGGGCAAAGCTCTTCAAAATTCATTGTCGATCAAACAAAGTTCTCTACCACATCATCTCACTAGAAAAAGGCAAGGAGAAGGTGCCAACCACTGATATCCTGAATGCCTTCGTGTATTGTCAAAAACTCAGAATTGTCGGATCAACTCAAGAACGTTGGAGCACGGGTCTCGAGTAACCATCTCATTCTTCAAATGGTTGCGGGTCTCACTAAAGCCTATCGTGGGGTTGGAACACTCATCCGACAAGCAACTCGCTTCCTCAATTCTACCAAGCCCGCTCTATGCTTACTTTGGAGGAGACGGGCATGGCAAAATAAGCCGTTATCGGTTCTAGTGTAGTAATGGTGGCAAGAGAGTCGACTAATGCACCCTCTTCTACAGACAACTACCCTCAAAACCGTAACCACAATGGTGGAAAAAAGGGTCAAAATCGCAACCACAAGGGTCAAAACTCCGGTGGTGGCCGCAGCGGAGGCAAGGACGGTGGTCATAGTGACGACAATGGCAGCGACACCAGCTGTGGTGGTGGCCAGCAGCAACCTTGGCAGGGAGGTTGGAATATCGAGCAGTGGCCTTGGCAGTGAATGCCTTGGGCTATCCCTTCATGTCCATACCTATCTGCTCCTTGGGCCAGGCCCATCGCTCAACAATGCCCACCCTACCCAGCAGGAGGGGTTGTTGGGCCCAGACCTCAGCAGGCATTTTCTGCCACAACTCTTACATCAACTGACATCAAGCAGGCAATGCACACGCTTGGGATTATATAATAACTTAGATTTTCAAAAAAAAAAAAAAAAAATCCCACGCTAACAGCGTGGAGATCAGTGTGGCAATGCTAACAGTGTGGGAATGGCGCGGTTAGCGTGGGATACGGCGCCAGTAGCGTGGGACATGGCGCCAGTAGCGTGAAATCGCACCAGAAGGCCATTTCTTGCGGCCTGATGGCGCGAATAGCGTCTGTTTGGCGCGATTAGCGCCACAGACGCGGCCAAATGGCGCGGTTAGCGCCGTAATGGTGCGATTAGCGCCAGAAATGTCCAGGAAGCCTTCTGTTGCGTCAATTTGGCGCGAATAGCGCCATATATGGCGCGATTAGCGCGGGAACGTCGGCAGGACCAGTATTTGAGGGCCATTTTTCAAAATTTTGGTCCCAGAATCATGGTTTCTTCTTCCTCCACTGTAATTCTGCCATTTTTGGAGTTCCAAGCTCCAAACCTTCACCATCATTGACCCAAACACCTTCCTCTAAACACCTAACTTGAGGAAAACACCTCCTAATCACCTATAACCTTGATTGGAAGCCAAATTTCAGCCTAACCATTGAGTGAACCCCATTCCTTGAGTTTCTTCAGAGGACTGAGCTTTGGGAAGGAAAAGAGGTTGGTTTAAGGACGCCAGAGCTAGGAGAAAGACTTCTCCAGCAT
>PYAF01004217.1:329783-353802 GCA_007407185.1 Glycine tomentella
TGATCTATATCTATATATGTAACTGTATCTATGTTGTGATAATGGGAAGTGAACCAGGGGGAGGGAAACCTCTGAAAACCCTGAGTTTACGGAGATGAATATCTCACCCCTGTGTTGGGGCTCATGTTGCAGGAACAGAGACGGGCGTGTCTGAGAAATCCCAAGGCAAGAGGCCTGAGCTGGGATAAAGTGAAGAAAACCCTAGGTTTAGAAGACTGAGTCTGTTGACTCAACTTTTGTCTATTTTGCCTGTATTTTGAATCCTAGGGACATTTGTGTATAGTTTTGAAGAATGATGTACACGTATATATTCAGAATATTCACCATATATGTATAAAAGTATATCTTTTACTTGACTCCAGCTTCCTTAAATGTTTATTTCCATGCTTGCTGCGTTGTAATGATATTATATAATGATAATACGCCGGGTGCACACGGGGTGTTACATTTTACTCCTCCGGACCCAAACTAGTATATGGACACTGGTGCCACCTCTCATATGACGTCCTCACAAGGTAATCTCTAGTCTTATTTTAATTTGAGCAATAAAAATAGTGGTATAATTGTCAGAAATGGTCATTCAATTCCAATTTATGGTTATGGTCACACAAACTTGTCTTCCCCGAACCCTCCTTTATCTCTAAAATTGTCCTTCATGCTCCCCAACTTATTAAAAACTTGGTGTCAGTTCAAAAATTTACTACTGATAACTTCGTTTCTATTGAATTTGATCCCTTTGGGTTTTCTGTGATGGATTTCCAGACATGGAAGCATCTAATGAGATGTGATAGTCGGGGCGAGCTTTACCCCATCACCACCAAAACAACCACAAATCAAGCCATATTACCATCAAATTTTGCAGCTTTAGCACCATCTTTATGGCATGAACAATTGGGTCATCCAGGAGCCTTCTCTTAGACTAAATAAATCCATTGAATGTAATAAGAGTAGTAATTCTCATGTTTGTCATTCTTGTCCGCTTGGAAAACATGTTAAAATACCTTTTGTTGCTTCAAATTCATGCACTTTTTTGCCCTTTGATATTATCCACAGTGATCTTTGGACATATCTTGTTTTGAGTTCTTCAGGTCATAGGTATTATATTCTTTTGTTGGATGATTACTCTAATTTTTGGTGGAAATTTCCTTTGTCTAACAAGTCTCGAGTTTTTCCCACATTCCTATCCTTTAGAGCCTTCATTCGCACTCAATTTGAACGGGAAATAAAAAACATTCAATGTGATAATGGTAGGGAATTCGATAAGAGACCATTTTGGGATTTTTGTAAGGCTAATGGTTTATCTTTCCATCTTTCATGTCCACATACTTCATCACAAAATGGAAAAGTCGAAAGAAAAATACGAAACATTAACAACATTATCCGTACTCCACTCGCCCATGCTTCTATACCACCATCATTTTGGCATCATGCACTACAAATGGCAACATACCTTCTAAACATTCTTCCAAGCAAATGTTTAGCCTACCAATCACCACTCAAAATTCTCTATCAAAAAGATCCAACTTATTCTCATCTTTGGGTGTTTGGATGCTTATGTTATTCCCTATTTCCCTCCATCACAATAAATAAGCTTCAAGCCCGATCCACACCATGTGTGTTTTTGGGTTACCTGCCTAATAATCATGGATACAAATGCTATGATTTGTCTTAAAAAAAAATCATAATAAGTCGCCATGTAAACTTTGATGAATCCCAATGTCTGTTCGCTAAGCTGCACACTCCAATAAGCCATTCATATCAATTTTTGGATGATGGGTTATCTCCTTATTTACTTCACCATTTAAAAACTAGCCCAACGCCTCAAACCCAACAAACTATACCCCCATCTTCTCAGCAGGTTGAAACACATTCTCCAAGCCCATCACAACCCACTCCAAATCCAACCCAAAGGCCAGTCACACGTAGTCAACGTGGGATTGTCAAACCAAACAAAAAGTATGGCCTTTTTACCCATATCACAAAATATCCTCTTCCTCATAATCCTATGTCGGCCCTTAAAGACCCAAAATGATGGTTATGGATGATGAATTTAATGCTCTTATTAAAAATAAGACGTGGGAGTTAGTGCCCCATCCAATTGATGTAAATATTATTCGGTCTATGTGGATTAAGAAAAATCTGACTGTTTTTTTGAGAGGCATAAAGCTCACTTGTAGGAGATGGTAAAACTCAACAGGTTGGCGTGGATTGTGGTGAAACCTTTAGTCCGAGGGTCAAATCGGTACTATCCTCAGTATAGCTCTCTTGAAAGCTTGGCCTATACATCAGCTTGATGTTAAAAATGCGTTTTTGCATGCAGAACTGAAAGAAACTGTGTATATATGCATCAACCCATGGGTTTTAGGGACCCAAAGCATTCTGATTATGTTTGTCTATTGAAGAAATATTTATATGGGCTCAAGCAATCTCCTTGGGCCTAGTACAAGCGATCTGTTGATTATATTTCAACTATTGGGTTCTCTCATAACAAGTCACATCACTCTTTTTTCATCTACAATAAAGGTATGCATATGGCTTACATTCTTCTATATATGGATGATATTATATTAACTTCCTCCTCAGATGATCTTCCCCAGTCTATCATGTCACATCTTAGTTCAGAATTTGCCATTAAAGGCATGGGGCCATTAAGCTATTTCTTGGGTATAGTTGTAGCCCGTCATGTAGGTGGTCTATTTTTATCTCAAACAAACTATGCAGAAGAAATCATCACATGAGCTGGTATGTATTATTGTAAGCTAGCTACGACTCTAGTTGATACTAAATCGAAGTTGAGTGTTACTTCTAGCACACCTTATGATGATCCATCACATTATTGCAGCATTGCAGGTGCCCTCCAATATCTAACCTTCACAAGGCCTGACATATCATATGTTATGCAACAAATTTTCTTATTCATGCACAATCCGAGGGAGGAACACATGCATGCTCTCAAGTGAATTATACGCTACATTCAGGGCACTCTGAATTATGGGTTGCATCTATATCCATCCTCAACAACCACTATCCATTCTTATACTGATGCTAATTGGGGTGGATGTCCAGATACCAGACATTTGACATCTAGTTATTGTGTTTTTCTTGGTGATAATCTGTTCTCTTGGTCCTCTAAATGACAAACTACTTTATCTCGTTCTAGTGCAGAAGCTAAATACTGAGGGGTCGTGAATGCAGTTTCTGAATCCTGTTGGTTAAGAAACCTTCTTCTGGAGCTTCATTGTCCTATTTAGAAAGCTACATTGGTCTATTGTGACAATGTTAGTGCAATTTATCTTTCTAGCAATCCTATTCATTGTCCCATCATGGTATCAAATTGCAGATATTTTTACGAAAGGGCTTCCATTGGTTTTATTTGAAGATTTTCGAGACAATCTCAGTGTACGAAAACCTACCGCTTCGACTGTGGGGGTGTGTCAGCATTAATGAAAATATATCAATAAACTTATATTAGGAAACTGCATTATTGGCTTTTGTAATTATAACTTCTACAATTATAGCTTAATCAGCTGAATCAGCTGAATCATAACATAGTATTAATATGATATGGATTGTGTAATGTTGTATATACTTCTGATTAAGCAATGAAACAATCATGGAATTACCTTCTTTCAGTATATACTACATCAAGTACACCTACAATTGTCCAATAGTGGCAGAGAAGTTGAAATGGACTTGATATCAAGATAAAAAAGGATAGTGTATTTTGACTATTTTCTCATAATATATTTATGTGTTGGATCCAAGTCACATTAAATGTTCAATCATTGTGACATTTTACAAAGATATGGATAGTTCTTAGTCATAATAGATCATACTCATTAATGAGATTCTTTAGAAAATTTATAAATTATCAAAGAATTAGGTTAAAACAATATGAACACACACAATAACCATGAGGGGGTGAATTGGTTAAAACATGGTCCTTAAAATTTCTTTAAAACAAGTAGTGGATTTAGGATCATATCACAAGGACACCCTTTTGAATAACAAATTTTCAGTCAATCAAGACTCGCCTTTCATAGAAAGCAATAGCAGAAAAAGTTTCTCTGTTGATATTCAAATGATTATCCAAAAGACTAACAATCAATGACAGAAAGATGAGATTGAGAGAAAGTACTTAACACAAAGAGCTATACTGGTTCACCCTTCAACAAGAGAAGCTACATCGAGTTTCTTAATCAAACCTTGGTTAGAGTTCCACTATTAGAAAAATATGTTATTTACAAGCTTACAAAAGATCACCCTTTATCAACCCTAGATAAAGAATTGAAATCTAAAACCTATTAGACTTTTAATGATCAAGACATAGAGAACCCTTCTCTACTTTTCCCTCTAGAGAACCCTACTCTAGAAAAGCTTTAAAGGAACCTTTTGAAATAGCAACTTACAAGATGAAATGTAAATACAAATTACACACACAAACTAATGGAGAGAAACAACCTGATGATTCAGAGTGTATGAATGCATATGATTACCAGTCTTGATCAAGGTTGAAGGCAAATAAGTTTCACACCAAACTCTCCAAGAGCTTCTTAAAATCTTGTCCAAGAGAAAACCTTTGAATGAAACATGAATATTGGAATTTGTGGACAAGAGTTTTGTTACTCGAAGTATCTTCTCTCAATATAGAAGCCTTTTTAAAAACATTGAAAACCTTGAATTGTAATGATATGTTAAAAACAAAAGACCCAACAACTATTTATAACAGACTGTTGTAACTGAATGTAATTGATTAAAACCACTAATGTAATCGATTAAAAACAAATTCAATCGATTAAAATGTTCTTCAGCTTTCTGGAAAAGATATATAAGCAATGTAATTGATTAAATCACCATGTAATCGATTAACACAGATAGACTTGTTTTCCAAAATACGCCAAGTAATCGATTATGATTAGATGGTAATCGATTAACACAGGAATAACCTATTATGTATTTTGTACTATGTAATCGATTACTGTTACCTTGTAATCGCTTAATTAGTTCTTCATGGCTTAAGTAATAGATTACCAAATTCTGGTAATCGATTAAGTCAGTATAAAAAGTAGTTTTTCCAAAACTTAACCATGAGCACTTGGCTTTTATGCAAACATGAAATCTTAAAGCTTTTTCACTAACCATGTGCTTTTGTAAAACCATGAATGCAAGCCAATGAATGATGTTTATGCAATTCTATGGATCATAGGATGAAACTCTCATACATATAAATATTACAAATGTCTTCAATTGAATGACATGTTTAAAGATAAAATTCATCCAAGCTTTAGCATACATCTTGATCCTTCTTCAAGCTCCCCCTGTATCTAACATTAGGTTGGTTCTCTCCTTCGGTAGATAGGCACTTTCAGTTTCATTCTGTTAGTTACACTACTAAAAGACTGGTTTTCCTAGTAGGAAGAGTAGCGTCCCAAGCCCAGTCCAGTTGGTTCACACATTCTGCAAAAAAAAAAAAAAAAAAAAAAGCTTGGGGGAGAGTACTACCAATAGTTAAGTTAAAATAATTACTACTTAGTTTGTTATTAATTATAACGATTAATTTGTTATGCACCTTGTAACCAATTTCCTTTTCTTTATTTTCTATATATAAGGTTGTAGTTACCATTCTATAGAGATGTAATTCATTATTCACTTTCAACAACTAGTGATAGTTTTTCCTGTGCACTCTGCGGGCATCTCTTAATATAATATCTCCATATTCAGCCATTGGACTTCAAGTAATGTCACCCCTTTTGCATTGCAATTCAATGCTAGACGTCCATCTTCTATTTAACTCATGGTTTTAAATAGTGGTTCGCAATGGAAATTACGGCATGATCGTAATTGTGACCACATCAATCACATTTTTCTATAATTCCCCACAATATAAAGATTTTCTGATGCAATGCGATCGCAACCAAAATTTTAAATCATGTTTTTTTTATAGTAAAATCATCATCTGATAAAACCACATTTTTGATATATGTAACCAGCAATCAACAGAATCGTAACATAAAATATGATTTCTAACAATAATCATGATCAAACATGGAAAATGTTGGAATATTGACATTGACTATTGAATTTTAGCCCTTTAAAGTAAGGTCGCTAAGTAATTGGTATTGTTCTATTCTATAACTAAGATATTATAGCCAAGTGATTGGATATGATTGAGCATAAGTGATTAATGTGCTGAAGTTAAAATTGAATCATTTGGATATTACCTAATTTCAATTTTTTGGCAAAAACAATTTTTTACCAGGCTTTATTTAACTCTCGGCCAAACTTGTCAGGATCTCTTTCTCCTGAGGAACTGGAGGTCAAGACATTAAGACACTATACCACGAATAGAGAACATTAATTGGTCACAACACAACCAATACCATCCTTAATTATAACTTCGTTTCTATCGCCATTTCACTTGCAGCTTCTTGCTGCTTATGTCCTATACAACAAAGAGATTGGTTAGGGTTTCTTCAAATACCTACAATAGTGGTTTCTGAAGTTGTTTGCTGTTGAAACACGAGTGCAACAATCGCACCTCCGTGACCAAGTGCTCAATCTCCACGCCGCCAACTTCCCTGATCGCTTTAATTTCTCGCTCCATTGCTCCCCCAAATTCAACTCAACTCAACATACATTAAACAATTTTGTGAAATCAAAGGTTAAAATGTAATCTTAATATTGCTATTTTTTAAAAGATTTTGGTCCTCTTATTTTTTAATTGAGATATGTAGTCATTCACTTTTAAAAGTTTGGGATTTTAGTTTCATAATTTTTAATTGAGACATTTCATCATTCAATTTTTAAAATTTCACAATTTTAGAACCTATAGCCAATTTAATACCATTAAGTCTGAAATTGACCAAAGAGACTAAAATCTCGTATTTTTTAAAAGTGATAGACAAAATTTCCTAAAAATAGAGATTAAAATCACAAATATTTTGAAAAGTGGGAAACAAAATACTTCAATTAAAAATATAGAGAATAAAATTGCAGATTTGAAAAAAAATAAAAGAACTATAATTATATTTAACCTAAAATAAAATAAAATAAATGCAATAACTCGAAATGTTCAAGTAAACCTTTGATTTCTAGGTCCATGAATTGAAGTGGTTGTGTCTGAATTTTAGGGTAGGGTATTGATTCAGTTGCTTTTGCATTTTTATTGGTTCTGCGCTTTGGCATTTTTAGCTTCCAACAAAAAACAATGGACTCAACCGTTTTGTAAATTCACCCAAACTTGCTCATGTACATGTGTTTGCAAGACGCAAGACGTGAAATGAAAAGGCGACTATTGTTTCCTACACTTCCCAAGTTGCTTCCAACACTTCCTTTAAGTCTTCCGGATTGGTCAATCTGGAATTTAAAATTACATTATGGAATGCACCCCTTTTTCGCTTCTAGAATGACCAATCCAAAAGGTTAAAAAAAATTCTAGAAAGGGTGCAGAAAGCAATTGGAGGTGTAGGAAGTAACAGCCTAAAAAGGCGCATAAGAGTGTTTTTAAATTTTGAACAGTGGATGAACCTTGGTTTCGTTAGGCCCACTATGCAGAGCCCAATAACCAATGGTTCAACCCATACTCGTGATAAAAAAAATGATATTGATGAATACCACTTTCTTATTAACTAAGTGTACCCCTACTTTATATTTTTAGTATTTCAAACTAATTCCCAGATTCAAAGTACTAAAATAAAAAATTATATTTCCAAAACATACTGTTAGAAGCACACCTGCATACCAAGTTCATGAAAAGCTCCTTCCTTATGCAAAGCTTCAGTTAATCCTTGGTTTGTTACTTGTGAATCCAACAAGACAATTACAATGGTTGTTGTTTTTTATGCTCTTTTACGTATTTCTTTGTCATATTCGTATAATCACATCGCAAGCCATGTTGCCCTAAAACAACATCAAAGGTAACAACACAATCAATAAACACATATCAAAACAAACCTTAGCACTTTTTTATTCAGTTTCTTTTCCCATGCCAAAATTAACTATGTAAAATATCTAAAATTTCTCAAATGGCCTAGACCCAGACAAAGTATATGCCATTGGGCTACAGAGGCGATCAAAAGCCGGTGAGTGTCACAATTGCCTCAACAATTCTAGAGCCTCTCTCACAAAGGACTATCTAAACCAGAAAGAGGCAATACAATTAATGGACTCAAGAATTCATTTCTTCTACTCAAACAACTAAATATTCGGCCTCATGGAAAATCAACCTTCATGTTGAGACAAGCATCCATGCTTAAGAAATAGAGAATAATCATATGTACACTGGTTATACCCATGTGAAATGAGAAAAGACGACAATCTAGCATACCATTGTCTACTGGCTTGCTTCAGACTATATAAAGATCTTTGAAGTTTACAGACTTGTCCAGGCTTATCTGATTTCATACCTGGAGGAAGAACCATATACACTTCCTCATACAAATCACCATGTAGAAAAGCATTATTCATATCTAGTTGTTTCAAATGCCATTGATTAACAGCAACTAAGGCCAATAAAAGCCTTACAGTGGTCAATTTAGCCAATGGAGAAAAAGTATCCAAAAAGTCCTGCCTTTCTATTTGAGTATAGCCTCTGGCTACCAACCTTGCTTTAAATCTTTCTATGGAACCATCAGACCCATGCTTAATTTTGTAAACCCATTTACAACCAATTGGCAGTCTTATGTTGTGGGAGATCAGTGATGATCCAAGTATGAATATCCTCTAAAGCTTTAATCTCAGCATTCATAGCTTCAATCCAATTAGGATCTGTGGAAGTTGTTCTGTAAGATTGAGGTTCAACATGTTGTGTAATGGACAAGATAGCCTTTTGGTAGGAAAAAGGATAATCTATTATAAGAGAGACCGAAACTGAGAGGATAAAGTGTAGTACCTGTAGAGAGATTGGCAGTAGTGGATGAGGGATATGTGATGTGAAAATCTTTATACTTGGCTAGCCTATGTGTCTGTCTCATAGATCTTCTGGGTGTATGATTGACTCTTTGTGAAGTATTATGATTAGAAATGGTGTTATTAGGTTTAATAACATGATGATCAGTGGTTAATTCTGATGGAGAATCACCAAGAGGATCAACGGTAGTATTAAAAGAAGAGGGTGGCACAGGTAAGACATTAATGTTATCAGGTTTATCCTTGGTAGTAAAAGGAAAGCAATCTTCATAAAAATGACATTCCTAGAGATAGAAATAGCTCTAGTCTTAAGGTCAAGAGTGATATATCCTTTTGTATTAGGCTTAACCCCTAAATAAATAGAAGTAGCAGCTCTAGGATCTAACTTTTTTCTGTTAACCGTTAAAGTACTAGTAAAACATAAACAACCAAAAACTCTTAAAGAAGTGATATCATAGGAATTTCCATAAAGCTTCTCATAGGGGTTTTGTTACTAAGAAAAGGAGTAGGTATGCAATTAACATAGCATAATGGATTAAAGCATATGACCAAAAAATAGAAGGTAAGTTAGATTGAAACAATAAAGATCTAGTAACATTAAGCAAGTGTTGATGTTTTCTTTCAACAATACCATTCTGTTGAGGGGTTTTAACACAAGAGGTTTGGTGTGTAATTCTAGTTTTGGCATAAAACTGTATCAAAATAAATTCTGATCCATTATCAGATCTAATCATTTTTACCTTTTTATCAAACTGTATGTCAACCATAGCAACAAAGTTCTTTAAGTGTGTTTGTGTTTCAGCTTTTGAGTGCATAAGGAAAATCCAAACAAACCTCTAATAGTCATCTACTATAGTAAGAAAATATTTGTAACCATTTAAAGAAGTTACACTACAAGGTCCCGAAATATCAACATGTATAAGATCAAAAACACATGAAGAATGAGATGCACTAGATGGAAAAGGCTGTTTTTTTTTTTTTGTTCTGAATGATGACAAGTATCACATATAAATTGTTTATTAGTTATAAGAATAGGACTGGATTGTTTTAACATCAACATTCTTTCAAAAGATGGATGACCACGTCTAAAATACCACAAGTCCATAGGGGTTTTATTACAAGAAAAAGCTAAAATACTAGCAGAAACAATAGGCACAGAAACAGTGATGGAACTTGGAACTTGGATCATGCTCCTTGAGAGGCTTAAGAGGAAGCATCCTCGGCCTATAAAGACCTTCCAACAGATCAACTGTACCAATCCTCTTCAGGTTCTGCATGTCCTGGATGAAACAATTATCATTCATGAAAGTTAGCTTGCAAGGCAAGGAAGAAAGAAGCTTAGATATAGAAATCAGATTGAACTGAAAACTAGGTATATACAAAACATCTTCCAAATAAAAAGACTAAGAGAATTGCATTGTTCCTGCATGAGTGGCAGTGACTATGTAAACATTAGGAAGCTTAATAATTATGGGATTTATTTTCTTACAAGATGAAAATAAATGAGGAAAAGTAATGGCATGATTAGTAACTCTAGAGTCCAGTATCCATTCACTTGGGTCTGTTTTGCTAACATTACAAGTAATGGATAAAATATTACCTTTTTGAGCATTATTGGAATTAGCGCTTGTACTAATCTGATTCATGTGGATATTATTGTGATTGGAACTCTGCTATTGCAACAGGGTCATCAAGGCTTTAAAAATTGTTGTTGTATCAACTTCATTTCAGCATTCTAAGAATCTTGATTTTTTTCAAGATTAGAGCTATCTCCCTCTTCTTTCAGCACATTCATGTTATTGATACTTGAGCTTTGAGCCTTGTGAAACTTATATCCAGAGGATAACCATGTTTCTTGTAGCATTAATCAACAGTGTGGTTAGAAAAACCACAGTATGTGCAGACTTTGTTGCCTTTCCCACTTAAATTTCCTCTGCTATGCCATTTTGATTACTTTTTCCCCCTTAGAAGCATAGTTTTGTGGGAAACCATTTTTCTTACAACATCTTTCAACAATATGATTTTCTTTCCTACAATAAGTACATGAAAGAACAAAGTTTGATGCAGTAGCACTTGCTGCATTGATCAAGCTATTGTTTCCTATCATATCATTACCATTAATATGTCTTTCTTGTTGGAAAACATACGAAAAGACTTTAGCTATGTCAGGTAAAGGATCCATCATTAGCACATTGGATCTAACATTGTTGAATTGATCATTCAATCCTCTAAGGAATTGCATGACACGATCTTGCTTCTTTCTTTCCTTAACACTAACAAGAGCATCACAAGTACATTTTGTATTGCATATACATGCAGGATCAGGCCTATAACTTTCTAATTCATCCCAAATAACACGCAGTCTTGTAAAGTAATCAGTAACAATTTTATCAACTTGTCTTATGGAAGCCATATCTTGTTGTAATTCTAAGATTCTCAGCAAGTCACCTTGTGAATATCTTGACTTCAAATCCTTCCATATATCGTGGGCATTATCCATCCAGAGAATACTTTGTCTGATTGAAGGAGATACAGAATGAACAATCCAAGAAACCACCATATTGTTGCATTTTTTCCAGACTGCATGAAGAGGATGATTCACTGCATTTCTATGAATAGAACTATCAACAAATTCAACTTTATTTTTCGCACTCAATGCAATTAGCATTGATTTGCTCCATGAAGTATAATTGGACGAATCAAGAACAGGAGAAACCAGAGATGTTGTTGGATACTCTCCTGGATGAAGTTAATATGGACTATGAATGTTCAATGACAAATCTTGTTGTGATTGGTCACCAGCCATAATGAAGAAAAAAGAGTGGAAGAACACAAAACAAAGGAAAAAGAAAGCAAAAGATAAAGTGTAGCGCAGCAGAGCTCTTCAAAGGAAAAGCTCTAATACCATAACAGAAAACAAGATTACCATGGATAAAGAAAGAACAAGCAGAATAAGCAGAGAAGAAAAGAAAGATGAAAGAATAGATTTGTATTTCAAAACTTACACTGCTTACAAGAGAAGATATATATATATATATATATATATATATATATATATATATATATATAGCTTATTGGTAACAAACTTAACTAACTAATCAGTTAACCAACTTAACCAACTACCTGCAGTAAGATAACTAAGCTAAGATGACATCACAAAGAATGTAATGGGTTCAGTTGATCAATTCATAGGAGCGCTTGAGAGCTTGATATCAACCCAAACTCTTAAGATCTTGATAAGCGCTTGAGATCAATCCAAAGCTAATTTTTTTAGTTGAACTATAAGTGTTTAGTAAAATTATCTGTTGAAATAAGTGAAAAATATAAAATTACATAAATGAACATATTTATGTAATGTTTTTATACAAAGTTTAATTTGACTTTCTTGATAAAAAAAAGTGTATTTTGTAGTGCCGATAATTTTAGTATTAAATTAATTTTAAACACTTTTAGCTTTTTAATTTATAAAATATCCAAAAAAATAAAAATAAAATTATATAACTAATTATATATCACTATCATCAATATAATATATAATAAAAAGGTAAAATTGAGAAAACCTTATCATATGTTAAAAAAAAGGTAAAAATAATAAAACTTTATCTTAGATAAAAGATTAAAAAAGAATTTAATAAATTTTCAGGGACAAAAAGAAAACAAATACAAAATTAGCGTTTTAAAAGGTGTTACTTCAAGTATCGTTTCAAAAAAACATTAAAAGTTATGAAAAAATCCTTTTATCAAATAATCAAACAAGCTTTTAAATTAATAAAATAATAAAAAATTAATTGAAATATTTTATTAAACACACTCTAAAGCCGAGAGGTAGTCACGTAGAAAGATTTTGGCATTGTAGATGTCCTCTTAGACATATCATTTACTCCTAACCAACCTTAAGTATTTCTGATAATCAGTAGATGATATGTAGAATCATCTATTGAATCAAGTCTGAAACAAAACTAACTAAAGCAGCATAATTGGAACCCTTCATTCGGTTTGAGTAAGTATCCAAAACCGAACCAAAAGGCAAGAATTGCGTATTTGCAGCCAATCACTGATGCAGTTTTTGTGAAACATGTACAAACAAGGCATGTGAACACAAACAAGAAAATCCTTTCTTGGAATTGATGGCTACGATTTAGCTCCTTAATTATGATGAATTGGATTAAATTACGTTACATTTGGATTATAATTAGTACATTACAACCTTGTTTTTTTGCATTTCGCACAGAAAACCTCCATCCTCGTAGGAGAAATTGTATATGTCACAACTTTGGATACAATTTCTGATAGGGCTACCTAAAAGAATATTTAGGACAATCAAAAATGATGTTTGAGTCATCCAAGGGCGACAAGGCAGGGACGGTTGTCATCGACATACAACCCACGCTTGTTAGATGCACTCGTGTCGGGGTCATTCCCCGAGTGATCTACACAGCTTCCCTTGGTGCTGACACGGGCACCATAAGGACTAACCTCAACCGTCGGAGGTGGCATCATACCCTGAGATTGCACAATAGACTGCATCTGGGACTGCATGTGGCTGAAGGACATCATCAGTTGTTGAGTCACTTTCTCAGTGATCGATTGCTCCAGCTCTTCCCTGATGTTCTCTTTAAGTTGATCCAAGGCCTCAGGGTTCATAGACTTAGACTTGCGAGAGGTTGATGAAGTCGGTCCGAAGTATTGTTTTATTGTCACACCTGCTCTAGCAGCTCGGACACGGCCTGAGTGCTCTGGTCGTCTAATGGTAGCAGTCAGTACATCTTGACATCTACTGACGACAAAGCTACCCTGTGTCGATTGCTCATTCAGGGTATCCTGCAATCGAAACAACTAGAACATGAGTTTTGTAATTTGATAGGCAAAAATAATTGATGACCAATGTCCCGTGCCGCCTCAGATGTCATTTGTCCCTTTTTTTGTGCAAGTCAATTTTCACTTCACGTGTCATCTAACAGGAGACAGAGGATGAACGATGGTCTCGATGCTCTCACCTTGGACTGCTTCCTCCAATCGTTTCTTTTGTTTTTCCTCCATCAATTTATGTTCTAACAATTCATAACCTCCACGATACAACACGTGAGAGGCAGTGTTCAGCTTCTGGATGGCCTGAGCCTTCTTTGTAACATCTTGTAAGAATTACACAAATATATGTAAAAAAAATGTGCTAGAAAGACTCCATAATTGTGAAATTCTAAAACAATGCAAGTCAGTTAACCTCCCATGTAGTGGCTCTACGACTCTCACAGAATTGGTGTCATGTTTCCTTACTAATATCGTATTTGTCACAGACAATGTCAGCATCATCGTCCTTGCCTTGTGCCAGAGCCCATTTTGAGGCCATATCTACTGTCTGGAGAATTTTCTTCTTCATCTGTTGGTTGGACGCTTCAGGTATATCAAATTCACCCTACGATACAAAAAACAAGTTTAACAGTTACAATAACATTTAAATTGTATTACTAAAAACAATTACATTGCACTGGACATTTAATTGTAATACCTAAATGTCCTCCCAAATCAACTCCTTCTGAGCTGTAGGAATTTCCTTCTATTTAGCAATGGTGACAACCACCTTGTCTCGAGCCACGATCCCTAGATACGTCCTCAATTTCTTTGCCTAAGGACCTTCAACCTTCCCAGTGGCAAGATCCACATGAACCATTGGTCTGTCAATACCAGCAGGTCTGGTTGCGAGTGACCTCAGATGTGTTGCTTTCCTAGTCCTGTTCACCGTAGATGGCGAAGGTGCTAACTTAGGACAAGGAGGTTCTAACTCAAGACAAGGAGGTGCTAACTCAAGACGAGGAGGTGCTGACTCAGGACGAGGAGGGGAGCTTGATGGTGTAGTCATGATCCTGTTAAAAACAAAATTAAGTAAAGTTAAGTGAAAAGTAAGATTACTAATAAAACAGGGATTGTGGTCATGCACAGTAGCGAAGTGTTGGGATTCAGCCCTAAGGCTAACCCCACTGTTTTGCATTATGCTCTTGTCAACTTTTTGTTTCGTGTAGTACGAGTACTTGTTGATATCGTATCCCTGCCAAATTCTAACATTTCTTTTAGGCCCATCTGCTAACTTCCTCATTGTTTCAGAGGAAGATTCATCACTAAATATTGTGTCTTTAACCCAATTCAGGAAAGTCTTGTTATGCTCTTTCAACAACCTATTCTTTGTCATTCTTGGACTACTTTCCTTGACTAAGGCTTCATGATGAACTATGTATGGCAGAACTTCATTACTGTTATTCAGGACATACAAATGAGCTTGTTGTCATTCCTGTAAACCAGGCGTTATAACATGCAACCCTCATGAACCCTTACTTGTGACTCTATCGTCATGCCGAGGCTCAGGAAGCCCAACAGGTTTTGCCTTTTCAAAGTACTCTGAACAAAATTCTATAGCTTCTTCTACAATGTACCTTTCAATTATGGATGCTTCAGGATGGTGTAGATTCTTTGTATACCATTTCAAGATCTTCATGTATCGCTCGACCAGATACATCCACCGTAAGTAAATGGGACCACACAATTTAATTTCCCTAACCAGATGAACAAGTAGTGAACAATTATGTCAAAAAATGAAGGAGGAAAATACATCTCCAACTAACACAAGATAATTGCCGCCTCTTCTTCCAAGTCATCTAACTTTAAAGGGTCAACGACTTTGCTACAAATGGCATTGAATAAAAAGCACAGGCGAGTTATGGCATGCCTCACTTTATTAGGCAAAATGTCTCGAATTGCCAGGGTAGCAGTTGTTGCATCAAGACGTGACAATCATGAGACTTTAAGCCAACTAGTTTCAAATCCTTGACCTGCACAAGGCTCTTAATATTTGAAGAGTATCCCTGTGACACTTACTGTCAGAAACTTATTTTCTCCTTTCTTGACAAAGTGTGACATGTTGGCGATAAGTATATTTTCTTACCATCAGACCTATGATGTAACTGCTCATGTATACCCATCTCAGCAAGATCTTGATGAGTGTTCAAACCATCCTTTGTCTTGCCTTGAATGTTAAGAAGTGTGTCGATGATACTGTCACACACATTTTTCTCCACATGCATAACATCGATACAATGTCTAACATCTAGATTAGACTAGTATGGAAAATCAAATAATATCGACCTCTTCTTCTATATGCAAGTATTACCTTTTAGCTTCTTTTGGATCTTTCCAAATATAGTATGGATGTTCTCAACCCACTCAAGAACCTGCTCACCAGTTAATGGAATTGATGGAGTTTCATTCTCTTGACTTCCATTAAATGCTTTTTTCAATAGCTGATAAGGGTGATAAGGTTTCAGAAAATGTCGATGGCGAGTGTAAACTATTTTTCTTCCATGTTAGAGTTGCATGTAGCTCATGTCTTGTTCACAGATAGGGCATGCACGATGGCCCTTAACACTGTATCCACTCAAATTCTCGTATGCTAGAAAATCATTAATGGTACAAAATAGCATTGCACGAAACTTGGATGTCCTTTTTCGATACCCATCAAACACGGAAACCCCCTCATCCAACAAGTTTGTCAAGTCTTCAATCAAGGGACTAAGATAAACATCAATGTCATTTCCTGGCTGTCTTGGGCCCGATATCATCATAGACAACATCATGTATTTTTTTCTTCATGCACAACCAAGGAGACAAGTTGTAAATGACTAGCAAAACAGGCCATGAACTGTGCTAAGTACGTAAACTGTCGTAGGGATTCATTCCATCACTGGCAAGTTTGCGATTAGAGGATATGATTCGTGATCTGGGACTGTCCCAAATCACGAATCATATCCTCTAATCGATCTTCGATGTCAACATCAAGCGGTTCAGTTTGTGACCCCCTCTGCATGTCTGTCAATTCACCATGTCATATCCATGTTGTATAATTCTTCTTAATCCCATCACAAAGAAGATGTTATCGTATGTCCTCTAGTACTTGGCGTCTCCCATTCAAACAGTTTATACATGAACATAAATATTTTTCATCCACATCTGGTTGACTTCTTTCAGAGGTAAATTGCAAGAAATGTTCAACACCTTCCTTATACTTAGTGCTCATGCGACTTGCATTCATCCAACTTCGATCCATCTAATTAATAACTCTGTGATACTCACAAAGTTATTCCATGCATGAAAACCTCACTTTATTCATTAAAGGTGTGACCCTATCCCATTCAAGAAGACATATTTTTATAGTATATTCATATGTATAGGTTGAGTTTCTTATCTTAAATTTGATGAAATTTCGGCAGTATTTTGCTTTGATCTCTAAGTACACGACATGAAAGCGGTAACATGAGTTCCACCACAATCAAGTATGCACCCAGAGAATAAAGTGAAATGCATTGTACCGAAATTTCATCAAATTTAAGAAAAGAAACTCAACATATACATACAAATATACTATAAAAAAATGAGTCTTCCCAAACTGTCCAAACGGACAATTCAAGAATCAATACAATGATTAATCCAAACTATCTGGAAGAATCACTGCAATGAATATCAAATGGGAAACTAAGGTTCACTTATAATGAACATTACTTGTATATATAAAGCACTAGTCATGAATCACATAAAACAAGTTACAAAACCACCAAATACATATAGAATCTCAAAAAAATACTAAAGACATTCATAAGTACCTGCAATGATGGTCACTAACAATCTGCAAGCACGAATATAGTGATGACGATGCAAAGTACAAAAGGACAATTGCCTACAAATGATGTTGAACATTGAACATGTTATATTCAAAGACGACACATACACACACACACACACACACACACACACACACACAATTTTGCTCAGTTTATGAAAGACATTCTTACCTGTGAAGATGGTGGCTAAAGACAACAATGAATGTTGTGATGACGATGCAACAACAAAAACGAAAAGTGCCTACAAATTACAATTACAACTAGAGATTAGTTAAAATAAAAAATTAAATATGAAATGTGTCTCTCTCCAAATCCAATTACACTCAAACCATTCCAACCAATCATTTGTGTCGAGTTCACGTGATTAGCCTAAAGCAAGCTATTAATTACTAGTAGAATGTGGGAATATGAAACGAAGTGTTGCCAACATATATGAATACGAAATATGAATATATGATACAATGAAAGTGTATCATTTGTAACTAAACATGGCTATTAATTGTTTGGAGAATATGCACCGCCTTCTATGCGTTTCAATGGTTCTATATGTTTTAATGGTGACCATGAGTGTGCTTGCGATAGTTACATATCAATTTAATGATTAGGATTAGAATATATCCAAGGAGGTTGTGCACAATCTCAGTTGTTGGATTAAACACAAAATTAACTCCCTTCTTTTTTTTTTATTCTCAAATTTAGAAATTAACTCCCTTCTTTGATATTTGGTATTTGATGTGTGTACATAGGACATTCGGACTTCAATTCCAAATCTCAAAACTGACCCAAACCATTATAATTGCTACCAAAATCATTGTCTTGTAAGTTTTTGGCATCCTCTTGGCACCAAAGTAAAACATCTGAATTGTGACAACTACTCAACCTGCCAAAGTTTACTTACCTAGAAATCTTTCAATTCACACATAACGATAAAACACATATTTCAGCTTCAGAATTGCATTCAAAACCGTGTCCCTAAATTGTGCTCCCAAAGTGGCAATTACAAACACCATTAACTCTTAATATCTCATACATTGAAAGCCTATATTCTAAGAATCAACACTTTGAGTTAAGAGAGCATTTTGGCTAAGCAGGATAATGACAATTCAACTGATGTATAGACTATTAAAAAATTGAACATAAAAATATCGTTACTTAACTGAAGCTTTAAGAATATGCTAATATATATATATATATATATATATATATATATATATATATATATATAGCCACATTCTATTACAAGGGAAAGTTCATTGTCCGCAACATTAACTACAAGGAGTTATGGAAATATAAAGAACTGTCAAAGACGAACACAAGGCATATATAGGGGTGTGTGTGTGTGTGTGTGTGTGTGTGTGTGTGTGTGTGTCTAAAACCACATTTAAACAACATATACGGATTAGGCATTTTATGAAGCACTTAGTGGGCAACAAAAATGAAATCACAGCAATAACACATTGAACCCATACATCACACAAAAAATGCTAATGCAAAACTAGAGATATTTGCGACATAGGTTCATTGGAAGTTCGTGAGATTAGTTGCTACTAACCTGGGATGGAGACACGATGTTAGATTTGAAGTCACGATGTTTGCTTCAACTGCGACCGAGAGTGAGGTAGCGAATGTCAGACAACAAGCACGAGTGAAATAGTAGCTGCAAAATGGCGTCTAAGAATGAGAGATGAGGTTTCTAAAACTCAAAATAGAAGCGCAGGACAGTGAAGGGTATCTGATTTTAGTGCCAGATATGTTTTATAATAACAAGAATAATATCGGTTTTCATCGAAAAAACGATGCTAACATGTTCCTGTTAACATCGATTTTTCAATGAAAACTGATGTTAACATTGGTTTTCTTAAAACACTTAAAAATCGATGTTAACAGGGACTAGTTAACATCAGTTTTCTTAAAACACTTAAAAATCGATGTTAACATGGACTAGTTAACATCGATTTTCTTAAAACACTTAAAAATCAATGTTAACAGGGACTAGTTAACATCGGTTTTCTTAAAACACTTAAAAATTGATGTTAACTTACTCCTCTTAATTACGAATTTGCCACCGCGTTTTTGTTAACATCGGTTATTGGAAGAAAAAAAACCAATGTTAACGTAACGATGTTAAAACTAATCTTTGTAGTAGTGCAAGTGTGCTACAACCTACAAGGCGATTTCCATATACATCAAGTCTGCTAAAAAATATTTTAGTAATTATTATATATACAACAAAACATTCTACTTACACAGATGCTAATGATTCTAATGGACGTGACTTCATTAAAAGGTGTCTTAAATTTGTTTGTTGCCTTTCTATTATAAATTTTGTAGAATGTTGCTTATATTAACTTTGTTGGCTTTAAAGTATGGTAATATATTCTAATTGTGGATTGAAGACTTTTGATATATTTGGAAGAGCAAGATACAATTTAATTAATAGGAAAATATTGACCTCATTACTAGAAAATTGACATTTAACATTGATTATTTTGGACATTCAACATCGATTTTGAACCGATGTCAAAATCTACTGACATTTAAAGTGTCAACGTTAACATTGATGTTAACATACACTACACAACATTGATTTTTACAAAAATCAATGTTGTATACTAAGAATATACATAAAAATGCAAAAATAACATCGATTTTTTGCCAAAATCGATGTTATAATTTAGCTTTCAACATCAATTTTTGACAAAATCGATGTTGTAAGGTTCAATACTACATTGGTTTCGGTAGAACCAATGTTGTTTTTCACCTAACAACATTGGTTTTGTCAAAACCGATGTTGTTATGAACCTTACAACATCAGTTTTGACAAAAATCAATGTTGTAAGCTGCATTACAACATCGATTTTGGCCAAAATCGGTGTTGAAGGTAAAGCACAGGAAATACAACATGTGGACTAATTCAATTTTCGAAATAATAACAAAAACAATAAATATCTTCCTCTTTGCTCTAAGTTATTCAGCAGTTCGCATAAATGAAAAAAAAAATGTTAGTTTTATTCTTTAATGTCCCTAGCTTTCCCAAGAATAAGGCATTTCTTTTACAGAGAGACCCCATAAAAAGAAGGAAAAAAAAACATATAAATGAAAGAAATAAAAAAAGTTTGATCCCAAGTCACAAATTTGGGGTTTGCAAGTTGTAAACACATTAAATGAACTCCTTAATTGGGTGAATGCCTATGTAAGATCAGCTTGTAGACAATTAGCCTATAAAAAACTTTTCCATTACGAGTAAATCACAACACTCAATTGAAGCAAGATCAATAATGACTTCTTATCATTAACCAGAAGTGCTAAAAATAAGGGGTAGATATCAAACAAATAACAGTTGAATGACATATACAATACCATTGGTAAGTTATTTAATTTTCTTTATCGGGCATCGATATACCACTCATCTCTCATAATTACTTGTCACATTATATCTCTTTTTGTTCCTGTTTTCTCCTGCATCTCTTTTCATTTCTTTATGCTACCTACTAAAAATATTTTTCAACCTTAGATTCGACCTTTCAGTCTCACATCATTACATTCAAAAACCTAACCTCATTACTCCTAAACAGTACACCAACAACAAGTACTCCTGAAACCCTAACTCTGCCATTGTCGAACTACTAACTTAGCACATTGTTGAACTACATCATCCTAATAGATCTTGATGAGGTTGGGGTTGGAGGAGCAATTGGCGTCCATGGCAGAGAGAGAGAGAGGAGGAGGCTTTGCGATGGGGGGCGGGGCGGGTGGTGCTAGTAGAGGAGGACGACGATGGTGAGAAGGAGGATGAACACGAATAAGCTACCGACAGGAGAGTGAAAGCGACAGTGACATGAAAGTGAGAGTGAATGGGTCAGAGAAGACGAGGCAATAAAAGGAAAAAGACAACTTCAATTTTTACAAAAGTTGACTTTAACTTTAAAAGCCAACATTGGTTATTAAAAAATCGATGTTAACGTGACAATAATCGATGTTAACAAAATATCGATTAACATTGGTTTTGTAAAAAATATCATTTTTTGAAAAAATCAATGTTAATGTGGTGATGTTAACATCGGTTTTTTAATAACTGATGTTAACAAAATCAGTTTATTTACAACATATTGTTGCCCTTTTGTTAATATCAATTTTATCCAAAATTGATGTTAAAGTAGTGATATCGAAAGCATTTTTTCTAGTAGTGCCTAAATCCATCTTAAAGATGGGGTGATTAATGAGGATGTGACACAGAAGATTTGTGATGGGTGACTGAAATGTGAAGATATTTTATTTAGATTTATTTTGAATAACCGAATTGTATATTTTAAATGGCTAAAGAGAATGTCCTCTCGCCTGTTTATTTATAGTAATCAATGTTTAATTATAATAATAATCTAATCCTCTTAATTCTAAGGGTAATAATCAAGCTAAATTAGTTACATAAAAATAGTAACTAGCTAGGAAATTAAATCAATCACGTAAATAAGGAATTAATCCTAATGTGAATAAGGAAATTATCATATCAAAATGATATCTTAACACATCAAAATCATATCTCAACACTCTCTATCAAGCTGAAGTATATAGATCATATGCATAGAGTTTGGACCAAATGTAGGATGTCCTTTTCCATCTAAGTGATTTGGTAAAAATATTTGACAATGAATTCTCCATAAATTATCTTCTCCCCAATAAACACATGTTTTAATTATTCCTAATCATATAAAAAATATTCACAACTATTTTTAATAGTTAATCAAACACTATTTTTTTAATAATAAATTTGGAGTAATATTTTCATGTTTTATTTCAAAGAATAATATTTTCAGGATTAAAAAAAATTATCCATGAAATAAATGTCCGTTTAGGATATAAAATGATGATTTTTGATGAATTAATCCCTCTACCTGCTTATTTAAGTCTAAACTTAAATTATCGTTTTTTTTAAAAAAGATATGTAACATTTTTTTCGCATTTCAAACCAAAAGAACCATTTTTCTTTTATTATTTTAGGAGATTCTATTAGGAGTTTGTGTCGTTTAGGAAAGAGGTTAATGTCAAACTCAGACTATGTTTAGGAATTGAATATAATACAAGAAAGTTTACACTATTCATAAGTCTTGTCCAACTAATTGATCCCTTGATAACCCGGGCTTGTCCTTATTTTTCCAATCAGTGCTGCTATCTGAAAACATTAAATACACGAATTGTATGAAAACTGAAATAAACGTTTCTGGTTTTTTCTAAAGTAAATATTTGATTAAAAATATATGAAAACGTGAAAGATATTTTTTTTTTTTGGCTGAAATCACCAGTCGTGTGATTTTAACGAGAAAAACACATTCCTATCAAATAGCATTTTTCTTTTTCAATAGCCTAGTATGGCAATGTAGTCAACCTAGACATAATGCTAATAGCTTACCAACTAAATTAATTTGGACACATTATTACAAAACAAGTTGGGGATGGGTGGACCCCATAACCAGCTTATATGTTGGATGGTTCCGACAAGTATCTACTAGCCATAACATAACATACAAAAATTCAGATACAAGTGATGGTTCTGTTAATTATTGATATAAGTTATAATAATTTTTTTAATAAAATAATAAAATATTTATATTAAGAGAAAAATACTAATCTTTTATATATATTCAAAATCTTCTATAAAGATTTATCATTACTTTTAACACGGATGATTTTGTAACAGTACCATCATTAAAAAAAATATGTGGCTGTCTTAGTCTCCACACAGGGTGATGACTTAGCAACGCCCTTTGCATGTTCCAGGCTTCCAGCACCTCGGTGTCCCACTATATATCACGAATGAAGGTGTACCAAACTCTGAAAAAGTGTATTTTTATTTAAATTTTAATGAAGATATATAATTTTAAATCAAATTATATGTGAATGCAAAAGATGAAAGCAACAAAATAAAAGCTCGCCAGCTATATTTTATCTTACACAAATAAATAATCTTTGTCTTAGGCAAATAAATAAATAAATAGGATTAGATTTCCACCGTTGTTATTTAGCAAAAAGATTTGTGTTTAATTCTTACTGTGTATAAAAAAATTTGAACCAACAATAATCACACATTATGATTTAAATTAATCTTTGACTCAGTGAAGTGAATTGTGATGTGTATGTAATATCTGACTCATGATAAACAAATAAAAAATTGGATAAAATATATTTTTTACCTCTTCAAAAAATTTCAAATTTAATTTAATTAGTCATCCAAAAAGGCCATTATATTTTTGTCCCACTAATTTAGAAATATTTCAATTTTGGTCATCAAAAGTAGTTATAATTAACATCTAATAACATTTGTAAACCATTAGAAAATACATCGTATGATCAATATTAGTAGAGTATTTTTAAAATACAGATACAATTTTTGGAGTTTTAAACCTAATTTGAAAATTTTTAGAGGAAAGAAACATATTTTGCTAAAAAATATA